>PVKM010021462.1:0-22570 GCA_004027735.1 Carollia perspicillata | reverse complement strand
AAGCCCTTTGACTCAGAAACTCCCCTTCCAGGCATCCCTCCCACCCAAATACAGTGGAACCGTGGCTCTCAAACTGAATTCATTCTGGAAAACTGTTCAAGAAGCGATTTGTTCAAAAAATGAATCTCCTTTGCTTGTTGCCTGTGAGACAAATGACTGATCATACAGGCGTCAGCATGGAAGGGTTTGGGGGTAGAGAATTGAGACCTGAAGCTTTGTTCGACAGCCTAGACAGATTTTCTGTGAGCAGCTTGGGTGGGAGCCGAGGTCTGACTGCTTGAGCATGTGAGCATGCTCACAAAGATGTGTGTGCGAGGACATGCAGTGCAGTGTGGTTTCTCACAAGGAAGTAAGGAAGCGTGGAACCAACTTCCCTGCCCACAGGCAGGAGACATCAAATACATGAAGCCAACGCTGTCCTGCCATTATGGAGAGTGAAACACACACATTAGTGCTGACACACACACACCTTCAAGATGTTCAAGTGAAAACAACCGGTTACATAACCAGATACAACGTGATCTTATTTTTACAACAAAACTTCCAATGCCCACAGTGGGTACATGCCTGTCACCGTGCATCTAAACGCAGAGACCAGGATGATAGTGGTGAAGGGCCATGTTCACATTTGCTCTGTGTAATCATATTGTTGAACATTTTCAACTGGAACTTATTCACACATTCCTCATTCACTAAAAAACTCGATAAAGAAGTAAACATCGCAGGAAAGAGTCCCTGGACTGCTGCTTAGAGATCCCCAAGGAGCAGTTTACCTGGGTTAAGCTGTTTAGAACTAGTATGAGCTGCTGGGTGTGGGCTCCACAAGCAGGAGCACACCTGATCTGTTTCTCACCAATTAGAATTGCTTCTAACCAGTGCAATCTATTACCTTGTCCTCTGTTTCGATGCCGAGTGTGCCAGCTAGGTTTGCCGAGGGTCTTGCTTTCACCTTCCTCCATGGGCCTGCGTGGGTAGCTCCAGGCAACAGTGGGCTTCAAGAGTCTCCCTCCCTAGCCCTGAGTCCCCAACCGCTAGCATTACCCCTGGCAAGAATTGCAGTTATCTGCAGTGCGGGATTCAGAAACACTCCAGACAGATCACAGAACTGTATCCCAGAGGTCCAAGACCTCCCCAGTCTGAAAAGCAAAATGCCGAAGTTTAAATATAAAGAGAAAACCATAGAAGCAGCAAGAGAAAAGCAGTTAGTTAGTTATCTACAGGGGAATTCCTATAAGACCATCAGTTGATTTCTCAAAAGAAACTCTGCAGGCTAGAAGCGATTGGCAAGAAATATTCAAAGTCATGAAAAGCAGGGACCTGCATCCAAGATTGCTCTGCCCAGCAAAGCGCTCATTTAGCATGGAAGGGCAGATAAAGAGCTTCCCAGACAAGAAAAAGCTGAGGGAGTTCAGCATCACCAAACCATTATTATATGAAATGTTCAAGGGACTTATTTACGAAAAAGAAGACCAAAACCATGACAATGAAATGGCATTAAATACATACCTATCGACAATTGAATCTAAAACAAACTAAGCAAACAAGAAGAATAAAGGCAGAATCATGGATATGGAAAGTACTTTGGTTGCCAGATGGGAGGAGGATATGGGGGGATGGATGAAGAGGGGAGGGGATTAAGAAGTACAAATACATAGTTATAGAATAGCCATGGGGATGTCAAGTAGCCAAAGAACTTACATGTATGACCATGGACATGAACAATGGTGTGGGGATTGCCTGAAGCAATCCCATGGAGTGGGTGGTGGGAGCTGGGCACAGGAGGACTAAGGGGGGAAATTATGGGTAACTGTAATAACACAATAAATAATATATAATTTAAAAATAAGAAAGCTGATCATGTCACACCCTCTGATCACAACCCTTTAGAAGCTTCCTGCCGCCCTCTGAACAAATCGCATGCTCCTTGTGACCAACTGACAAGGCTATGTTCCCTCCACAAAGGCGACTCTGTATGAAGCCAAGTTCTTGCTTATTATGTATTTGTATCTGAGCTTAGAAGTCAACTCATTGGAAAGGTGGTCCCCATTTTAACATGACCCCTCTCAGGCCCTGTCCTTATTGCTTTACATGTATTCATTCCTTGTATCCACACAAAGCCAGCAAGGGAGGTCCACCTGTTACACCCTACCCCTTTCTCAAATGAGGAAACTAAGGCACAGCGGTTCAGTGGCCCAAGGTTAGAGCACACGGGTGAGGGAACTGGGGTTGGGCAGCTGGGAGTCTGAGTCCCAGGCCCTCCCCTGTAAGCAGAGCACTATCTTCCTCATCCTAGTGGTGTTCCCCTTTCTACAAAATTTGATAAATACAATGCTGAAGCTAAAGAGAAAGATAGAACCCACAGATTAACTTAGAGCAGGGACTGACAAACCACAGGATTCATGTGTTTTGTAAAGAAAGTTGTAATGGAACATGGCCCCCGTTCATTTCCATATTGTCTATGGTGCAGTCATGCTACAATGGCAGAGTCTGAGTCGCTGCAGAGACAGAATAGCCTGCAAAGCTGAACACACTTACTATCCGATCCCTGACTCACAGCCTCCTCTAGGAAACAGAGCCAGGTCACGCTGTTAAGCAGGCCAGCAGGAGCTGCCTTCACTGAGCACTTTGCGTTGTGGGGAGCCTGGAAGAAGCTCATCTGGTTGGATCCTCACAGCAGCTCTGTGGGTTGGGTATGACGAGCCCACCTTTCAGATGAGCAGACGGAGGCTTAGCAATGTCAAAGAGCTTGTCCCATGTTGCCCAGCTGTTGTCGGCACAGCTGGGATCTGGAAGTGTGACTCCAAAGTGCTAGTCCATAGTATATACATCAAGTGGGGCCACTCACCCCTGTGAGAAGTGGCGAGGACACACTTGTGCGTGGAGTCTGCTGCTCCCTTTCACAAGTCCTCTCACTCGACCTGCGTACACCAGGTGTGAGGGAGGCGGCGTGCCTCCTATCACACAGATGTAGACACCAAGGCCGAGAGGGAAAGCTGCTGGGCCCAGGCGCTGTGGGTGGCTGAGCTGATGTTCAGATCCAGGTCTGACTCCAGAGCCAGGGGTTTGTTCCAGCATTTTACAGCAGGGCTTTTCAACCTTGTTACTTTAGAATCACCTGAAGAACTTTTAAAAGAAATAGTGAGGCTCAGGCCCCAGCTCCAAAGATTTATGCTGTATTCATCTGGGCGGGGCTTGGCCTCTGCATTTAGAAGCACACCAGGGGACGCAATGTGCAGGCTAGGGCTGAGAACCACAACTTCAAAGCAATCGTACCGTTTGAGGAAATTCTGCAGATTTAAAGATCAGCTAAAAGTAGAATAATGCCCTTTATCTCTGAGGTCAAAGGTGGCTTTTTGGTGGGCTGGCAAATGAAACATTCGATAGTGTCTGAACTTTCCAGAGAAATGATTCTGAACTGTTCTTGGAAGCCGGCTGATCTGGGCACAGGCTTTTTATTTAAGGTTCGCTGGTAGGAGATCCTCATGCATGATGCCAAGGGCTTTCCAGTGCTTTCCTGGCAGTGTGCACCCTTGTTTCATCATTCCAGACCGGAGCAGGCCTCATCTGAGGACAGATCACCAGGTAAGAAGAGCCTCTGCTCCCCTGACCAGAATGCACTTCGCTTTTTGAGGATGACTCGGCCCAAGGTGAACAAATACTTGGAAGATTTTTCATTGCACCCTGAGTCCTTCTGCCCTATAGCTGAACTGAAAATTTATTTCTACTTCAATATAACTGCCAACCCTGAGCTTCCCTCACAAGTTTCCTCTCAGAAAGAGTGTTATGAAAATACCATTCAAATTAAAAAAAGTCCCATGTTTAAAAAAAACCAGTACTTCAGTCTTCCTTAAATAGTTGAAATAAGGTAAAGGATACTCCTTCCCCTGCCTCTCAGTGTTTGAGCCTCAATATATACTTTTTGAACTAAGTTATTATTATTTTTGGATAGGTAACACGTAAAGTGGTATAAAATAAAGAAACATGAGAGGTAAAAAGTGAAGTCTCCCTAGCCCTGTCCTTTATGCAACCATGGTTATCCCTTTTTAATGTACCTTTCTAGAGCTATCCATTATCTACAGAGCATATAAATGTGTGTGTGTGTGTGTGTACACTACATATATTTCTTGTGATTTCTAAAAATGGAAATTTATGCTCTATGCTACATCTTGTATCAGGGAAATTCTTCTGTATCACTACATCCAGATCGGCCCACTATTCTCATCAGGAGTCAGCAAACTCCTCTAAAGGGTCAGATAATAAACATTTTAGGCTTCATGAGCTGTTTGGTCTCTGTTGCAACTACTCAGTTCTGGCCTTATAGCATGAAAGCACCATAGGCAGTATGTAAACAAGTGGCAATGGCTATGTTCCAATAAATATTTATCAACAAAAACAGGCGGTGGGTAGGACTTGGTCCACGGACCACAGTTTGCTAACTCCTGTTAGTCTATACACTTTGGCTGTCTAATCACAGTTACAGCTACCAATGGCTGCACAAGACCAGGGAGGCTCAGCCTTTTGGCCCAAAGCACAGGGACCAGCAATCGCTTTTCTCCTTTACAAGCGCTTGACTGCAAACAGAGATCATCTATCTGTTTATTACTCAACACATTTCAGGCTAAATGATGGAATAGATTTTGCATGACTCCACTGGCCACTCAGCAGCATCCAGGACATCGGAATGCCAGGCTTTGGAACCACCTCAAGCTGCTTTAAGCAGCTCGGTTTTCTTTTCAGATCCATGTGCAGAAGGGCTGGGGCCCTGGGGTGGGGAGGAACTCTGCTCCAACCCTTATCAGCTACCTGTGAGAATCCAACAAGGCTTCTTGAGGTGGCCTGGCCTGTAGACACTCAACAGATGGCAAATAGGATGAGGAGGAGAATCCATTAAATCAAAGGTCAAACCTCTACCCCAGGATTTTCCATTTGCTCGATTTCCAAGAATCTACATCATCTAACAGAAAGCCAAATGCTACAGTGAAGACCCAGCTGTGGGTGTGGCCACAAGTTCCAAGATGCCCCACGATCTGTTCTCACGTGCCCCACCTTCTCTGGCTCCACACTGGGATGCCTGCCTCGACGTGCTGACATGACCAACTTGTCCCTTCTTCAGAGAAGTCTGCCCTGACCTCTGGCCTGTAGTTAGAACTGCCGGTTCGACTTTTTGCTGCTCCAACAGACACACAACACCAGGAGAGCAGGGCCCTCACCTGTCCAATTTCCTGCAGTTCCTCTAAGCACCTGGCCCATAGCAGGGGCTTCCAAAACACCAGCGGCCTAAGTAAATGACGACATCCTCAGGATACACACCACAGGCCCTGACTGGAGACTTGAGCACCTGAGAAAGAGCTGGCCAGGGCCAGGCACAACACGGGTCCATCCTCTGCCCAGAGCCCCCACAGGTCTAGCTGGAGAGGAAGGCTTAAAACAGACAGTCCAGTGAGTCCAGGACAAGGGACCCCAGTACGAGCCACTTTTATCAAGAGCCTACAGACAGTACCAGACAGAGGGCCCTCCAGGCCCACAGGTCTGAGGAGAAACAAACTGGAACTAGCCAACTGACCCTAATGCCCTGCATGAGCCAGTGAGGGGCAGCATGGTCAGAGAGGAGTGCCTTGCATGCCACAGAGATGCAGCATTGAGGGGAGTGGGGACCGGTCACAAAGAAGGTGACATCTGACCTGGACCTTGGAAGGTGTGGGATTCACAAGAGGATGGGAAAGGGCACTCAGGCCAGGAGAGGAGCCTGAGTGAGGGCCGAGGGGACACAGGGTGTGCTCGTGCCCTATGTCTGCTGTGACAAATTACAAAAACTTAGTGCCTTGAGACAACGGAAGTCCAAGCTGGGCTTCCCTGGGTTAAAATCCTAGCGTCAGCATGGCTGGTTCTTTCTGGAGGCTCGAGGGGAAAATAAATATCTTTTCTCGCCATTTCCTTCTCCTGGCGCCCACCTGCCTTCATTGGCTTATGGCCCCTCCCAGTGTCACAGCCAGCAGTAGCCAGTCAGTCCTCCTTACATCACATCTCTGTGGCCCTGGCCACTCTTCTTCCTCCCTCTCCCGCATTTAAGGACCTCTGTGACCACCCTGGGCCCACCCAGCCCAGACAGCCCACGCTCATCTCTCTACTTTTAAGGGCACCTGATTAGCAACCTTAATTCCATCTGCGGCCTTAATCCTCTTTGGCCACAGAACATATTCACAACTTCTGGGATTACGACATGGACATCTTTAGAGGGACATTAGTCTGCTTACCACAGGTCATTCGGTGTAGCAGGAGGAGGAGGAAGCCATGGAAAGAAGGTTGTGCTAGAGAATGCAAACCTGATGCATTGGCTAGCGGCTCCCCACTGCCTGGGTCAAGACCGTCAGGGATGTACTGGACAGCCTCAGGGACAGAAGTGTCACGGGAACAAGATATCTCCTTGAGACAAACCTGGACAATGGACAGGCCTCCCAGTCCCCCTGAGGTAGGCTTCATGAGTTTTTTTCAGAAGTACGCATAAAATACTGTGTGCCTGGCAACATGCCTGCTTTTAGAGCATTTTGTTTCACTGAGAGAGTGAGTGGATAAAAGGCAAAAGGCCTGGGTTCACATCCCAGCTCCTTCGATCAGAGTCAAGCTGAGGGACCTGGGTGGGGCAGGTTCCTTACTTTGTTGCACCTTTACCTGTTAGGTGAGTGACTGCCCCAAAGTTGCGAGGCTCACATGAGTTAACACGTGTGGAGTGCTCAGAGAAGTCTGTGTAATAAGCATGTTTTATAGACAAGGCCACTGAGGGTCACAGAGGACCCACAGTGAGCAGTAATGGGACAGAGGGTCACACTGGGGTCCACCTGGTTTAATGCTGGGATTTGCCCACTCCTTCATGCCACCTGCTGTCACCTGTGTTCTGACAGTTCCTTCGGATGCACCATGTACACAGAGCCAGCAGAACATAGCTCGAGGGAGAGCAGCTGCCACCCTGGGTTCCAATCCTGTCCCCAACACCTGCTGAGGGACCTTGGCATAGTTACTTCAGCAATCTGAGTCTCAGGTTCCTCATTTCTTTTTTTTTTTTTTAAGAGAGAAGGGATGGAAAGGAGAAAGAGAGGGAGAGAAACATTAATGTGTGGTTGCCTCTCATGCATCCCCTACTGGGGACCTGGCCTGACTGGGAATCAAACCGGCGACCCTTTGGTTCACAGGCCTGCACTCAATCCACTGAGCTACACCAGCCAGGGCAGGTTCCTCATTTAACTGGGCATAAAACATGGTAACTCCCTTCGTGAGCATTCTGTGAAAAAGTACTGGGATGGAGTACAGAGGCAGCTGGCCCATGATCGGCCCCCAGAATGTGCACAGTGGCTTCTGCTGGCTGCTGCAGTCCCTGGGCTTTGCTGGCTAGAGAGGCAAGCTACGGTGCACCTTCCCTGCTTTCTGCACTAGGGGCCTTATCTAGGTCAGGCTTCTCTCTACTCGGGCTTCTCTGCCGCCCGTGTCCTATATATAGAGGAGGCTAACAGGCTGCAGCCCCGATGCGGCACGACAGCCCTCGCCTGCTTCTGGGGGTGCCCCTGCTGAGAGAGGCACTGCAGCAGGGAGCAGGAAGGCCCGGGCTGTGGGTCAGGAAGGTCCGGTTTGGAATCCCAGGAGAGTCACCTCATCAGCGGAGCCTCGACTTGCTCACCCATGGAACAGCAATGACTGTAGCTACAATGCAGGGTTGAGGAAGAGGACCGAAACAGCACAAAGTATTTCTCACGTTCTCAGAGGTAGAGTGGAATCAATGACAGCTATGATTACTAGTGCTATTATTTTATAAGAACCACAAATCAGGTCATCTTATGACCCTGTTCAATGAGCACTGGCCGCCCAGGCATGGTCTGGGAGAGCACATCGAGTCACTCTGGGCTCTACTGGAGCAAGGCTGGGGCACGGAGATGGCAGAGGGGACGGGGTGGCCTGTGTGCCAGGGCTCTGCCTGGGCTGGGGTATATGTGGGTGCTCGAGGCAGTGGTCCAAAGTTAGACCCCAATGGATGCACATTCTGGGTGCTGATTCAACATGCCTAAGGTGACCACTTTGAGACTGAAGCCACCTCCGCAGGGAACCTGCCAGATAGGTGCCTCAGTCGTTACGTGGACAAATTTCCTGTGACCTAAGGAAGAGATTTCCCTTCCTTTCATCCATTGCAAAACCTACACTCGCTCAAGTTCAGACACTGGACAGAGTGTTAGAGATCCCTAGTGTGATACACCCATGGTAGAAGTGAGAAACCGAGGCTCAGAGTGGACCTGAGTCATCAAAGGTTGCCCTCCAGCTACTTGAAGAAAGGTCCAGCCATCCCTTTGCCCAAAGGGCATCCTTTCTGGTCCTGCCTGGGCTCCTCGATTGACATCAGACTGCCTACAGGAACACACTGCCCTCAGCCAACTAGGGCCCTGGTTTAGGGAAGGGACCTTTAATATCCTGCAAACTGAAAAGGTGGAATGTGGTCCCAGCAGAGCACGATCTTATTGATATGACAGCCACTTTCACACGTCAGGGGTGCCATTTAGAACAAGAGGAAGATGATGGGGCAGACAGACCCCGGGCTGAGGCAGAGAAAGCCCCTTGCAGAGATGGCAGAGAGGAGACGAGGCATGCAGCCACGTGGAAGGAGCCCTGCGGAAGGAGCCCTGCTTGGCCGGGACTAGGACTTTGCCAGCCTTGTGCTGTCCTTCCAGCTCCTCCAGCACACGCCACACTCGCCTCTCCAAATCCTTTGTGCAGCATCTGCTAGAGGCAGCTGGCTCCTCTGGAGGGTCAGAGACTGGGCAGGGGGTGGTGTAACGGGAAGCAACAGCTGTGGGGCACAGATGAAGAGGATCAAGGACATTAACACTGGCAGAGATGCCCCTCGAGATGGATGTCAGCGTTCTGTTGCAGACCAGGTTCTCAGAGGGTGACTGTCATTGCACCCCACGTGGCTGCAAAGTGTGTGACGGCGTCTAGGCTCAGGGCTGTCTGACCCCCAAATGTAGCTCTCTCCACCACATTGCAGCCCCCTGGACAAAGGTCAGAGGATCCTCCAGGTGGGAAGAGCCTAGAGCCCTAGACCTCATTTTGTCTGCCCTCCTGCCTGCTTGAGGCTCACTCTCCTTCGGCTACCAGCTGGATTTTTTGGGGGCTCCCTAGGTGCCCTCCTCCATCTTCTCTGCTGGTCCCTCTTGGGTACTGACATCTCCAAGGTGGGTGGGCAGGGCTCCATCCTCACACCTCAGCAAACTCATTTAGGCTCATGGCATTAAGTACCACCTACACGTGGTGATTCCTAAGATTCTATACCCACCACAGAGCTCCATCTGAACTCCAGGCTGATGCTAGACTCGGTGCCCACGTGGATGTCCGACAAGCACCGCAAACATAACAGGTCCAAGCCCCCTCCTTATCCTCCACCGCCATTGGCTGTCCCCACTTTGTGAAAGGCAACTCTCTTCTTTCAGTTCTTTACACCGACAACCTTGGCACCATCCTGACTCCTCTCTTCCCCTCACACCCACCTCAGCCCATCTGCAAATTTTATCTGCTCTGCTTTTAGCATACAGCTAGAATCTGACTGCTGCTCACCACTGCCCCTCCCAGCCGCCATGTCCTCTCACCTGGGAGACCATACCATCTTCTACAACAACGCCCTTTCCCACACATGGCTCCCATTTCACTCTGAGGCAGCCGCAGTCCTGCCTTGACAGGGCCTGTGTGGTCCAGCTGTCCCTATCAGTTCTGTGACCTCCCCTCCCCTGCTCTTCCTCCTCCTCCACTCTGCTCCCTGCGACACCAGCTTTCTTGCTGCTTCTCAAGCGGACCGAGCACACTGTGCTTCAGGGCCTGTGCACTTGCCGTTGCCTCTACCGGGCTTAGTCCCTCAGGTCTCCACACTGTATCAAACTATCCTCGGGGACTTCCCCAACCATATATAACATATCCCCATCAGGCCACTTCCCCTACACACCCCCTAGGATGTCCTTTCCTGTCTTATTTTTCTTTAAGCATTTACCACCTGACATACATACATTTACTTAATGTTTATCTCCCCCACTAGAGTGTCCATTAGGGCAGGGACTTGGTTTTATTCACTGTTGAATTATCAGTATCTGAAATGGTGCCTAGCACATAGTAGGCGTGCAACAAGTATTTGCTGGGTGGGGAAGGGAGGGATGGGCAGACTGAGGAGCCCCCTGCCCCTCGCTGCTCAGAGCCCGCTAGGCCTTCCGCCGGCTCCCCCGTCTGGCTGGGGCAGAGCGGCCATGCTTGTCCTTGGAACTCTGGCAGATCCTGGGGCGGAGCAAGCCAGCCTGACCTTACCTTTCAGTGTTGAGACTAATCTTAATCTCTTTATTTTTATGTATTTTGAAAGCAGTCCCAATCGTTTATATTTAAAATGTCCTTTAATAAAAATGTATGCATAGCAGGCAGCAGCTTAAATGTCTCTGTAATTTTCTCATCGTGTTTTCTCAGTTTTCCAGTCAAAACAACATCCTTAATTGCAGCAGTTCTGTATGCATTAAGAAATAAAGATCTCTCCTTTGTTTCAAATAATTGTTTATAATTATCAATCAAGTATTTATATTCTACTTATCCTTCTTGGATTGAACAAAAGACAGGAGAGGAAATTAATTTGACTTTATGGTGTTGAGCAACTACTGCGCGCCTTGTTACACTTGCTGTGTCACGGCCTACCACCATGCTGTGAGGTCTGGGTCATTAGCGCCCCCGCTTTACGGATAAAGAAGTATGAGGTCCAGAGGTCACACAGCCAAGTGACAGATTGGGGACCTGAACCCAGAATGCCCCATTCTTTTCACTCATGGTGTTCTTTTTTTTGACATTTAGATAGATAAGCTATAGTTCCCCTCAATGTACAGAATAAATAAATATCCCAAAATACCTGGGCTGCTCGGGCTGCCCCCTGAGACTCTTTTCCCTTCTTGGTATTTCTTCTCTCAGAAGAGACTCCCACCTAGACATAGTCATGCTCCCCCACGTCTGCCCCTTTTGGGGAGTGTCTTGAGAGCCAGACTCTAAGGCCCCTGTGATAAGGGAGGCCCTGCCTGGCATAGCGCCACCACACCGAGGGCAGCAGGGCACAGAGCAGGGTACTCTGGGTTCTGCTGAGGCGGGAAGAGCAGATTCGGGAAGCTGGAGGAGGCTGGTCTCTCTCCTGCCTGTTGCACAGAGTGGGCACTCAGTACCTGGTGAGGAAACCAACCACAGAGCCCCCACATGTCCAGTGAAGAAGACAGAGCTGTTTTCAAAGGCTGCCTTTGGGTCTCAGGCTGGAATCTGAAGGCCTAGACTCTGACCTCATCTTCTGACCCACCCACTGTGGCCCACAGCTGCCACCTTCTGGCTTCACTCCTCACTGACTGCTGGTCATCTTCCCCATTCAGCACAGACCTCCCTGACCCCAGACTAGGCAGGGCTTCAGGATCACACCTTACAGCAGCTTGTGTGGGTCCCTTGTGGCACTTACAGGCATAACTGATACCCTTCCCTGGTAAAGGGTCATGGCTGACTGTAATGGTGGAAATGCCAAAGGGCCCCCCACCCCCGGTGGTGTGAGGCACTCAGACAGAGCCCCGTACCGACTACGGCTCCTATGCCCACACAGAGCCTCCAGGCTGACCTGAAAGCTCCCTGAGGACAGAGACTGTTAGTTTTGTCTTCCTAAAGCCTAGCACAGTGGTTAGGAAGAGGCAGAAGAAACTCAGAAAGTGGTTTTTTTTTGTTTTTGTTTTTTAAATAAAGGCATGAGTCTCAAAGCAGGTGTGATGGTAGGTCTCCTTTCGTCCTTGCACCATCGACATGGCTATACTCATATCAGACTAAATCGATGTTAAATAAAAGGTGACAAGAGACAGGATATTATATATTAATGAAAGTTCAGTACAGCAGAAGAAGTAACAATTATAAACATTCCCCACCTAATAACAGACCATCAAAATCTATGGAGCAAAAACTGACAATTGAAGGGAGAAATAGACAGTTCTACAATAACAGCTGGAGACACCAATAACCCACTCTCAATAATGGGCAGAACTGCCAGGTGGAAGACGTAAACAGCACAAGAAACCAACTAAACCTAACAGACATACAGAACACGTTACTCAGCAACAGCTTCTCAGGTGCTCATGGAACATTCTCCGGGATAGACCACAGGTTAGGCCACAAGTGAAGTCTCAACAGATTTAAAGAGAGACCTGCAGAGCACCTTCTGTGACCATGGTGGGATGAAATTAGGACCCATCACAAACTGCAAAATGCATCAGTTGTTATCGGCATTAAGTGACCACACACTCTTCACCAATGGATCAAAGAAGAAAGCACAGGGAAATTAGAAAACGCGTTGAGGCAAGTGAAAACAAAAACCAACACACCCAAATGTCGGGGCTGCGGTGAAGGCAGCGCTGAAGGCGAGATCTGCTGCTGTAAAGGCTCACATAAAAAGCTGGGAAGACCCGAAACCAGCAATCTAACGGTGCAACCTGGGGAACTAGAAAAAGAACAAATTAAACCCACAGTCAGCAAAAGGGAGGAAATAATAAAGATTAAAGGAGATAACAAAATAGAGAATGAAGAAGTATTAGAGAAAATAAAACCAAAAGTTCTCTGAAAATGTCAACAAAATTGACAAACCTTTAGCTAGATGGACTAAGAAAAGACTCAAGTTACTAAAATCAGAAATGAAAGTGGGGACACGTTGTAACTGATTCCACAGAAATAAAAAGGATTATCAGAGTACCATGAACAACTGTACCAACAAATTGGATAACTGAGATGAAATGAACAAATTCTTTGAAACACAAAACCAACCAAGACTAAGTTAAGGAAGTAGAAAATCTGAATAGACTTATAACTACTAAGGAGATTGAATCACTAATCAGAAATCTTCTGACTAGGGGAAGGCTGGGACCTTATGGCTTTACTGGTTAAATTCTGCCAACACTTAAAAAACTAATGCCAACCCTCCTCAAACTTTTCCAAAAAATCAAAGAGGAGAAAACCTTTCCTAACTCATTCCATAAGGCCAGCATTACAACCCAGACAGAGATACTACAAAGAAACTACAGATCTATATCCCTGATGAGCACTGATGAAAAATCCTGTATAAAACTCTAGCAAACAATTTAGCAGCACGTTCAAAGATCATATGCCATGACCAAGTGGGATTCATTCCTGGAATGCATGGATGGTTCAACATACAGAAATTGATAATATAGTATACCACATTAGCAGAATGAAGAAAAAAAACACAATCATGTCACCTTTTGCCTCACTGCATCCAAGAGAGCAAGATGGGTCACCGGCAGCCCTACTGGAGCCATCTGAGAAAATACAGCCAGGGTTCTGTTTCCTGCCATGTCTGCTCAAACCGGCACAGTCCGATCCAGAAATACGGTCTCGATACGTGTGCCACTGTTTCCATCAGTACACAAAGGATGTAGGATATAGGCTTCATTAAGTTGGACTAAGTGAATTTCCTTGAATGGGCCATTGAAGACATCCACCTCTTTGTATATAATGTGAATGTAAGAGTCATGTGATTATATAAAATTCCTTTAAAAATTACTATTCTCTTCTCAGTGGATTTATCTTTAAAATTT
Source organism: Carollia perspicillata (assembly GCA_004027735.1). Classification (NCBI taxonomy): domain Eukaryota; kingdom Metazoa; phylum Chordata; class Mammalia; order Chiroptera; family Phyllostomidae; genus Carollia; species Carollia perspicillata. The sequence goes on along the minus strand of PVKM010021462.1, from coordinate 8,945 downwards.
GTGGCTTACTTTCCTCCAGTTATATAAAAGTATTCATGCTGAACTCCAGTAAATGCCAGTTTTTTTAATGCTTCAAAACACATTTTTTTCTTTCTTTCTTTCTTTTGGCTATGTAAAGTGCCTGCTATATATAGGAACATTTAGCATACAACCTGAGACAAACTGCTCATGGGTTGGGGCAGTAAAAATAAAACTGTTGAGAAATGAAAAAAAAAAAAATAAAAACCCCATAATCATGTCAATTGATACCAAACAAGCACACAACAAAGTTCAACACTCTTTCATGATAAATACTCTTGTGTCCTTAACTTCCAGAACACAGCCCTGCACCTGGCCATGTGGCAAGGACTTTAAATGCATTAGTCTCCCTCAGTCCTCTTAGCAACTCCAAGAGGAAGGAACTACAATTGCACCCAAATTACAGAGAGGTAACTGAGGCTGAGTGAGGTTTAGTGACTCCCAGGTTTACACAAACATTAAGCAATTAAGCCACTGGACCCTGTTCTAATGTCAAGTCCATGCTTGGAAGCCTCAGAGATGGCAAAGACTATCTATTACCCCTTGCTACAGAGAACTACTCCTTGCTCTGCAATTCTTCACAATGAATACAAATGGGTTAATCATCACCTGTCCTTGGAAACTATGGCATCTCACCAAGGAGCTCTTGCTGAATTCCCTGGCATAAGGCCCTACTCTGCCATTCACCATCTAGGTAGCCCAGGGGACATCATTTCACCAATGTGGGCTTAATTTTCCTGCCCCTCTTGAAAGGGTGGTAAGAGAAGATAATTCTAGTTATAGCTCTTTAAGGGCTGCTGTGAGAAATAAATGGGATTTCCCTGAACCCACTGATCCCAGGGCCTGACAGAATCAGGAATGGCAACTGATTAATAAGCGCCTGCCAAGAAAATGAGTCCCTTAATGGATGGCCTAGGAGAACGTTCCTATGCCGTGCAACTTGAATATGCCATTGAGGGCCCCAAGAAGGGAACCGGCCTCTTCAGAATAAGACATGGTATAGAAAGGAAGCTCAGAGTCTCCACAGAGGACAGAGCCTGCAGATTTTGCCAAGCAAGCCTGATGACCCTTTCCCACTGTCCAGCACCAGCACTCCCTTCCACCAGTCTTTCGACGTTTGCTGCCTAGAGACTACTGAATCCACCTTCCTGACCCCGCCTGAGTATCAGGGGACACTGGCTCAGAGCCTAAGGTTGTGTTTGTGTGTGACAGCGAGCTGCAGCCTTTAGCCTGAGTGTTGTGGTTCTGGGCCCCTGTCTGATGTGCACACTTCCCCTTCCTGCCTACATTCTGATCGATGACAAACTTTATTTTAAAATCTAGGACTGTGGACTTATTCTCCAAAACAGCCTTCAGCACCCAAATCTGCTGAAAGACATTTCCTTCTGGTGAGATGAGCAACCTTAATTCCTGTGGCTTTGGAATGGGACAGGTCAGGGTTGAGTCTAGAGTCCCTGCCCTTAACTCATGTGACCTTGGCCAAGGCCCTCCTCTTCTCTCCCCTCCTCCAAGGGATCTGTTCCTTCTCTGTAATAAGAGGGCATCTGATTCTACCTCTGGCATCTTAGGATGAAGAATCTGAGCATTCCTGTAGAGTGGCAAGAAGACTTCCCATCCTAGGCTTCTATCCTCCAAATTGAAAGAGAATCCCTCAAAAGTCTCCAATTCTCAGCAGCAGAGACACCTGGGAAATCTACTCTAAAAACCCAATCAAACCCGTGGCAACCCCCAAAGTCATGAATTCATCCTGGCTAATACTGTACAATACAACTGCCTTGCCAGATACTGGCTGGAAGCCTGTCTAAAGATAGGTGGTGCCTGCTAGGGAGTGTTAAGGCACACTTCCCACTCCATTAGGAGCGATGAGCAGAAGATTCCTGCACAGAAGCATGATCTTCTGGCTCAGTGGGTGTGGAAGGCTGGGCCACAGGCCTCACCAGCTTCTCACAGAAGAATTGCCCCAGACCTACACAGAATGGACATTTGTCCACACACCTTCTTTCAGGGGACCACCCTGCTCCTCCTCTAACGGTCCTGTTCAGTCCATCAGTTGAGGTGGCTGAATGCCCCTCCCTTCTCCCCCTGATTCAGCTACTCAAGGTACTAATTTTCTGGGTCACGGTCACTGGCTCAGAGATGAGACCACCAGAATCTTCTTTAGAATTTTTGCTGGAGATACTGGGACATATGTGATGAGGAGGAATCTGTCCTACGGTTTTGGCTAGAGCCATGATAAGATGCTTATTCTTCAGGACCTGGATCTATAGGGTCCACAAGGCCTGTAGCTGCCAGGGGCCATCTTTCCATCAGAGAGAGAAAGCCTGCTTGAGATGAAGCCAATGCTTGAGCTAGTAAGAGCTTGAGCTACTTCTTTTCAGCTTATGCTAATTTAAAGTAGGTTTCTGAAATTTTGCAAACCAGAGTCACTCATGACACATACCTTACTTCTGGGACCTTCAGAGACTCGGACAGTTAGCATTTTGAGTACCTATCATGGGTCCAGATGCCTTACTAGAAGGCTTTGCCTTATTTACCATTTATCTGATTTTTTTAAGGCAGTGATAGTATAGTGCTTACATGCATGGGCTTTACAGTAAGAGACCTGGGACCAAGACCTGCCTGAGCCCAAAGTGTGTCAATAGTACAAGTTTAGGAGTTAGACCCAAGTTCAAATGCAAGCTCTAAAGCTTATCCACTGTGTGATCTTGGTCAAGTCCTTTAATCATCACTCTAGGCCTCAACTACCTCACCTATGGATAGGGAATAACTATCTCTCTTAGAACTGCAGACTCAATGAGATCCTGCATATAAAATGCTGGACACGAGGCCTGACAGAGCAGGAGCACCAGGCGGCCTGGCTGCATCAGAAATGGTGGTTCAACTTAGGGATCAGTCTGGGAGGAGATATTGTACGATTTGAGCTAACTGGTGATTAGGTCTATCTTTGTTCCACTAATTTTAAAAAAGAAAACAGAAGTAGTCTGGCAAACGTGAGCCCTTCTGGATTTATCAGATAAGCCACATCTCCTTAAATGGATGTCTGGAGCTCCCTATTGCAGGAAAGCAATGGGAAATAGCTTTTGGTCATCACAGTAAATACGCACCGAGCATCTACCATTCCCCAGCCTTGTGCTCCACAGTAGCGCAAACGGGAAGAGGCAGGCAGGGTTGCTGCCCTCTGGGCATTCACGTTGGAGGGGCAAGAAGCACAGGTCCACACACCGAGTTGATGGGGTACTCAAATGTAGTTGCAGGTAATAGCTAATAACTTTAGTAATCAATGTATGTAAAAAAGGTATTGTTTCAGGAACTGAAGGTATGACGCTCCCTGACTCCAGGAGACCATAAGCAGTTCCACCTCTGTGCCTCAGGAGGACTGCAAACCATCAAGATGGTATCTGAGCCACTGTACTCCAGGGTGAGACCTGTCCCCCACCTTCACCCCACTAAGGACACAGAGGGAGGAACGCTGAAGCTTTTTATCTGATTAACTTTTCCCCTGAATTCCAAACCCCTTACCTACACTTTCCTTCTCCTTATAAAAAGGTCAGTTTAAAATGGACTGTAAGATGGTCTGTTAGGGTACAAACTCAGCGTCTTCTCAGATCTCCGGCCATCTGAATAAAGTGCCCATGAGATTCAATCCGTCTCTGCTTACTGGGTCTGGTAGGTGACGGGCAGCCCGAACGCCGGCTTTTCCAGTTTCAAAGTCAGCACGAAGCACTGGCTGCCAGGATGGAGGGAAGTCAGGACATGTGGCGATGGGAATCAAGGGAGGGGCCCATCCCCGCCTGATGGTAGTGATGATGGGGTGTTGGACAGCTAAAGGAAGACTCGATGAAGTCAGACAGAGACGTGGCTGGGTCTGAACTCAGGAGAGAGGGTGGGCTGTGGCGAGTGGTCTGGTAGTCCTGATAGCTAAAGACTGCATAAAGGAGTGATTGCAACCTGGGATCCTGGAGTCACATGATCCTGGCTTCATCATTCAGTAAGTATGAATCTTTTTGTTAATCAGACCCTCTGAGCCTCAGTTTCTTCATCTGTAAAATGGGCCATGTAATCACCCTCATAGGGAGAAATGTAAAAGTTAAATTAGGGAGAAATGTAAAAGTTAAATAAGATAATTCTGGCAGGTGGAAAGTGCTCTGTAAATGCTGAGCATCATAATATTCCTGTAATGTTCCTGCTACTGAGCGTTCATTCCCTGACATAACGCATGTTTACACAGCACACACCTTCTGTGTGCATACAACTTTTCCCTAATACTTTGGTATAGACAGTGCTGAAGAAAGGATTCCAGACCTGGGTAAGGTGCAGTAAGCTCATTCTACCAAATGCAGCTATCAAACCTGGAGAGAAAGTGCAAGGCAGCTATTCAAGGACTCTGAAAAGTAAATAATGGCAGGTGGATTGGAGAAGATGACCAGAATCTGATGAATCATCAAACCTGCATTGAGTTTACTGTTTTTCACCTCTAGTCTCCTCCAGCCTGGGATCAAGGCAGTTGGATCCCTGAAAGTGGACAGGGTATCGCCAGAGGGCTCCAGGAGAGCCCCCTGGTTCTAGCTCAGAGAACAAGAAAGTGGACAATTAACGCTCAGAAAGGGTGGGGGACATCCGTGTTTCTTTTCTTTCTCCCTGCTGTCTCCTCACACCTCAGTCTGCAGCTGCCCATGAGCACTTAAAACTCTGAGGGGGAGGGTGTGGTAAAATGAACAATGGTTCCCCAAAGACATCCACATCCTAATCCCCGATGCTTTATATGGCAAAGGGGATTTTCGCGGATATAGTTAATTTAGAGATTTAGGATGAGATTATCCTGGATTATCAGGGCGGGCCCACTGTGATCCAGAACATCCTCACGAGAGGGAGGCAGGTCCTTCACAGAGCAGGGGATGAAGTGGAGGCTGGAGTGTCGCAAGGAAGGGGTCTCACTGTGAGCAGCTTCTAGAAGCTGGAAATGGCAAGGGACCAGGTTCTGCCCTACAGCCTCCAGAAGGGACCAGCCCTGCTGACACTGGGACTTCAGTGTCAGCCGACTAAAGGCCGATTTTGGACTTGTGACCTCCAGAACTGTAAGAGAATGAATTTGTACTGGTTTAAGCCATCGAGTTTGTGGTAATGTGTTACAACAGCCATGGAAATCTAATGAAGGGGGAAATCTTTGTCTTCAATTGGAAAAGCTGTGGTCCCTTTTTCTCTCTGGCTCCTCCACTTGTCCCTGGACAGGGGTGCAGTCATGGAACTATTTAGCCTTGACCCAATCTTCACATCTTATGCAAAAGTTAACTCAAAACAAATTACAGATCAAATGTAAAATTATAAAACTTTTAGTAGAAAATCTAGGAAAAAATTTTTATAACCTTGGATTAGGTGGAGTTCTTAGACATGAAACCAAAGCATCATTCACAATAAAAAAAAATTTGAGAAATTGGATTTCACCAAAGTCAAAAACTTCTGTTATGTAAATGATGCTGTTAAGAAAAAATAAAAAGGCAAGCTACAGATGGTGAAATATTATCTGTAAATGCGAAACACAGATAATATTTGCTAATTACTTATCTGATGAAGGACTGGTATACAAAATATATAAAGAACCATCAAAACTCAACAGTAAAACAACAAACAACCCAATTTTTAAAAACAACCACAACACCTGAACACACATTTCCCCAAAGAGAACACAGCTAAGAAAAAATAAGCACATGAAAAGCTAAGCAGTATCATTAGCCATCAGGAAAATGCCAACTAAGACCACGATGAGATTTACTGCACACCCTTGGAATGACTAAAATAAGAAACTGACAGTACCAAATGCTGACGAGGGTGCGGGGTATGTGCAGCTCTCGTGCATCGACCATGAGAGTGTACAATGTTACAGCCACTCCAGAACACAGTTACCACCCTACTCTTAGGTATTTACCCTGGAGAAATAAAAAATTTAGTTCACATAAAAAGCTGCACATGAATATTTGTATTAGCTCTATTCAAAATTGTCAACAACTAGGACAAACACATGCCTTTCGTGATGGATAAACAAAATGTGGTATATTCATATAATGCAATACTACCCAGGAATAAAAGGAACTAACTTCTGATATACCCAACAATGTGGATGAGTCTCAGAGGAACTGTGCTGAGGGAAACAACCGAGAGGTTACTTACTACATGGTTCCGTGTAGATGACATTCTCAAAAAGGCAAAACTAGCATGACAGAGAACAGATTGGCGGCTGCCAGGGCTCAGGGCTGGGGGGCACATGTGACCATAACGGGACAGCACAAGAGAGTTTTCCGGGGTGATGGAACTGTCCTATATCCTGACTGTAATGGTGGTGGTTATGCGAATTTATACATGTGCTAAAGTTCATAAAACTGAACCCCCCTCGCCCCCCAGCAAAGTCAATTTTACTATTTGCTAAAATTTGTTTTTTAAATCAAGGCAAGCAGGACTTTGGTCAATATATAAAGACCCTGACTCAGCCCTTTCCCAGAACACAGTGGAATGCCCCCTCTCTGAGTGCCACTGTTGATTTATGGACCATCTGGGTTCTAGTCACTGGCCTTTCTTCCATCTTCTTACTGGCTAAAATATCTCTTGTAGAATTTCACAGCTGTGCCCCCCACCCCACCCAGTCATACCCCTTCACATCCTATAAAGAAGAAGTTATTGATCTGTGGTAGTTGCAAAAGCAGCCCCAATAATTCACCTCCTCTCCGTCCAGTCCTTTGCCATGTGACTTTGCAGTGCTATCCCACTCTGACCCTCGTCTCTGCCTTGGGATTTGCCTTGGCCAATGGGATGTTAGCAAATGTTACACAGTCAGAGTTTGGAAAGTGTTACAATGACTGGGTTTTCCCAGTTCTCACTCTGCCATACAAATCCAGCCTAGCCCTGCCAGGCCCCACATGTCCCATCATTTCCAGTCAAGGCCATCCTAAACATGGAAGCAAATGGAACCAAAATCAGCTGGGCCCCCCAGCCTGTCACTCAGTGCATAAGCAATATGTCACTGTTACTGGATGCCACCAAGCATACAATGGTTGTTCACTGCACAGCATTAACATGGTAGTAGACAACTGATACAGAACCCAATAAAGTGACCACTCTCAGTTATCACTCATAGGTATCGCTAAAAAGTGCAGGGAGAAATGCAGAGTCCTGGGAAGTTGTGTGACCCACTGAGAAGAAAGCTATCACACTGGTTGCATGTTGGTGGGACAAGATAATCTGGTCTGCTGAGGGCCATCAGCTCCTTGTGTGGCACAGCCTCCCCTCCCCGATATTACAGGATGTTTACTACTATTGCTTTTACTAACCCAAAATAGGATGGAGGTAATTGTGCTAAAAATATCCTAATCAGCCTCCTTTACTCCAAACTGAATTTTCAGATGCTCTAACGTTTAAAAATATAAGACATGAAGTAGGGCAAGCAATTGTAATAATGTCTAAGCTTTCAACTCAAATCACATTGAGATTGAAGTGAGGGTCTGAACAAAGAATTAAGGGAAATGTGACTGCAGCTGAAATAGCTTCCCTTGTAGAAGCTCCTGTTTGGTGACATTTCATTTCATCCTCTCGGCAGGCCTGCAAGGTCTGTGCTACTGCACCCATTTTACAGACAGGAAAACAGAGGCACAAGAAATCAAGATCGCAGGTCCACTGGGTAGTAAGCTGACATTTGAACTGAGGTCTGTCTGACTCAAAGATCTGCTTTTCAGTTGGGCACTAAACTATTGTATGAGTCATATAAGAAATTAATAAAAAGCTTTGGCCTACCTATTATAAAGAAATCTGACTATTCATCACACTGAATGGGTTTGCTGGGGTAAAAGTCCATTGTCTGGGGGGAATCTGGTACTTTGCAGCCTCTGGGCTCAAAAATGTGGGGCTTGGCCACAGGATGCCATCTTGATATTAACAAGATCACAGAGCCTCAGTTTTCCAGATCAACTTGACTGATATTTGGGAATATCAGTGCCATGGTGGGGAGACTGATGGAGAAATTTATACTGTCTCCCAAATATACTCAGTGAGTGTGCCTGCTGTGTGCTCCTTTGAAAGTCCCATAGCTCCAAGGTCTTCCATTGTTCCAAGGAGCTAGAGGTGAGCTGTGCATACTCCTGCTAACAATAGAAGCAATTATCGTTATCACTGCAGCCACAGAAAAATTGGCAAGTGCTTACTATGTACCTGGTGTGAAGTGCTCTGGCACTGTCTTGTTAAATCTTTGAATCTGCCTCCTGAAGTAGGGCCTGTTATCTATCCCATTTTACAGATGGGGAAATCGAGGCACAAAGTCCTTAAAGGGTGTAATCCAAGTTTACTGAGCTAACAGATACCAGGGCCTCAAAGTGAAACCCAGGCCTGCCTCACTGCAGCCCCTTCTGTTGACAATGACAGAATGACAGAACAACAATGACATTCTTTATGACTTTCATGTGGAAGTATGAAACAAACTACATCCCAAACCTTGACAGAATAGTTTGTTTCCTGTTGCATTACTAATTTCTCAACCTGCCTCCCCAGAACAAGCTAGTGGGAGAAATATCCACAACTCTGCCGTAGCAAATTCTCATGTGTGAAAAAGCAGAACAAGGATACTGTTCCTACTCAGCAGTCCTCGACCTGCGTTATCTTTTGAGTGATCAGGCCAAGCCAGCAGCTGTCTCTCAAAGGAGAGTGTTCCTGGGCCAAGGCAGGACCTTTGCTCTCTTTGCTCTTCTGGTACAATTAAAATATCCTGGGCATATTTGATTAATGAAGAACAAGAAGGGGCCGTGGCTCAGACGCAAACCAGTTAGGAAGAGGAGGGGTGGGATTTCTCAGACCACTTCTCTCAACAGGGTCAAAGCCCTCCTTCCTTAACCCTCCTTAGCCTCATTTCCCAGGCCTTTCTGTGCAGCAGTTACTTAGGCATTAACCCC
>PVKM010021461.1:0-22567 GCA_004027735.1 Carollia perspicillata | reverse complement strand
CTTTTGCTCCAAATCATTGACCTGAGTCTTGGTTTCCTTCCTGTCACTATGGGTTACCTGAATATTTTCCTTTATTTATTTCACTTTGGGTAGCCTTCATTTGTTCTTTCATTTTGCGACCAAAGCTCAATCACTTCTGTGAGCATTTTGATACCAGGGTTTTGAACTCTCCATCAGATAAGTTGGCTATCTCCTTATCGCTTAGCTCTTTTTCTGGAGTTTTGTTCTGCTCTTTCATTTGGGCCACATTTCTTTGTCTCACCGAGCCTGTTAAGTTGTAGGGGGACCGGGCCTTAGGTGTTCACCAGTGCAGGGCAACTCTCCTTGCTGCACTGTGGCGCTGCCTGTGGGGGAGGGGCCAGAGAGGGAACAATGCAGCTCACCTGCTCAGCTCTAGCCTCACTTTCCAAACGAACTCATGTGTGAGACTGGGAGTTTCTCCCGCTGCGGCAACCACCGCAGTCCACAGTCAGCTCTGAGTCTCAGTTTCCCGTTCAGCAAGTCTTGTTTGAATAGTCCACCCATCTTACTGGTCTGCCTTCCATATGTGCCCCGACTGGGATCCAAACATAAAAACCTACACATGTGATCAGACTGGGAATCAAACCAGCGAATTTTCAGTTTTCGGGACAAGGCCCAATCAACTAAGCCACACTAGCCAGAGCTATTCTTGTATTATTATTTATTAAGTACAGTGTTTGAAAGTAGATACAACTGTAAACCTACTTTTGTTCCACCTTGAAAGATCTAATAAAACCATTAATTGCCTTTGGGGAGTGAAAAGGGAAGCAGAGAACAAATGGGGATGGTGTTTTTACTTCTAAACCATTGTATAACTCTTTTTAACTTAACTATTACATGTATGGTGTTTGAGTGGCTTTAACAAAAAGAAAATAGGATTGATTTATAATAGTCTCAAGGACAACAGACAAAAATGGACTTTAAGATACAGAAAAAGAAATAGAAATATTACTCAAAGAGACTGAGTCTAGATTAAAACCTTATACCAATTTCAAAAATAATTCTTCTAGTGAAGGAAAAAAGAAAGCACTTCTAGTGAAAAAAAATCAAAATAAATATCCCTGGAGAGAAAAATCATAAATATAAAGGAAATCTACTGTCTTCTATTTCAAGGAAATGTTTCCCTTTGTACTTACTCGGTGCTCGAGATATAGGTGAGGAAGCCAGCCACAGACAGAGCAGAAACTGAACTAGTCTGGAATTAAACACTACACTTGGATCCCATCTTTACACCAGCTCTATAACCTAGGGCAGTGGTTCAATGCTGCTTTTCCAAATACTCCTCGAAAAAGGAAGACACTGAACTCAATTTCTAAGATCCTTCTAGATCTAAAACCTTTTATTTTAGTATTTGATCTTAGTTTGAAAGAAGCCCTACCCATAATAATAGAAAAACATAAGCCATGGATAAAAATTATACATTTAAAAATACAGCAATTAAGGAGCCACAGAACTCTCTGGAACCACCCTGCCAGCTGTCAGGAGCTGGCCAGGAGTCAGGCTCCCAGGACCACAAGGTAGCAGGAAGCTCAGGGACTTTCTGACTGTGCACAGAGGGATCCTCTCCAGGACTGTGGAACACCGGACGACGCATCTGAGTTGGTTCTATGCTCCTATTCTGCTTTGTCTATAAGTTAAACGTCTTAAATATAAGTAGGCAGACTCGCAGACCCTGGGCACAAACACAAAATTTTAACAATGCAGGACACACTTCTTCCCATCTAACACAGGCAGTTCACTATTCACAACTTCAACAAAAACTCCCCGAGGTGTGACTTTATAGGGCAACTCCACTACTGTGCACTGGGGGCAACACTAGGAAAAGGGAAGAACCAGACTGAGGAGCCTCATACATTCCCGACAGGAAAAAAAAAAAAATACAAGGACATAAAAAGACAACTAATGATGAAAAATATAAATATTTAAAGATAAGAGGTCTATCGAGGTCAAAGAAATATGAATTAAAAACACATTTTAACCTATAAAACTGGTGAAGATTACAATCCGTGAATACCCACTACCAGTGACAGCCATGCGAGCAGACACACACATACACCAATGACATGCGACGACTGAAGCGGTCCTGAAAATCAAATCGGCAAGAGGCACCACGGGCTTTTGAGAGGTTCATTTCCTCTCACCATTAATCCCTTGCCTAGAAACATTCTACTAAAATAATCAGAGATTTGTACAAAAACACATATTTTCCAGTTATTTTTTAATGAATGAGAAAAACACGGAAACAATTAAAATGTACCCAAACAAAATTATGGTATATAGGTACAATGAAGTGTTAGGTATTTTTCAAAGACTAATGACATTAAAAAGGATAAAGCGAAAGAGAAAGTAATATCTTGGGGTTGTTTTTCTTCCCCTCCTATCAGTATTTTCCAAATGTTCTCCAACGAGCACCTACTCTACTGGGCATTGATTCGAAGACCCATATTTATTCTCACTTTAACTGCTGCAACACCAAACGTATGCAATAGCTGACAGCATATTGAAATCGCTATCGGCCAGGCAGCGGTTGCAATGGGGCGGTCACTGACTGGGTTATTACAGCTGGTGGCGTAACTAGACAATTATAAGCCCTTTCAGGTTTCAGACAACAAACCACTTACAGTCCACTGTGGGAAGAATAAGAACCCCGCATTTTATCAGAAAGCCTTCCATTAAAGCCTCCTTTTGAAATTATGAAAAAATGCCATCAAACTTGCAGAATGAATGTCTATAGCTTGTGAGAGTGTGCAGAAGAAAACAATGAAGAACTCTAAACACAATGCAGCATCAATGCTCTTACAGGCAGAGGTAATGATGTCGTGTGGGGGAGAATGGGTATGGACAACCAGGCAGAAAAAGAGATTTAGAAGAATCAAGCTCTGAATATAAATTTGAACTATAACAACCAGCTCCATTTACATGTTCCTTCTATTTTATGAAAATGATTGAGATATGTAAAAATAACTCTAAAGAAGGAAATCTTCAGTAGCATAGTAAGTAATCAAGTATTATGTTAGTTTAATTAACAGTAGTTCTTTATTCCTTACTAGTACATTAAATAATGGTGTGTTTTATAATCAATGAAATTAGGTATTACATTTATAATCAGAATAACAGACAAGTGCCATGGGTCGAACTTTTGACTTCTGAGAACTGAAATCAAAGTACAGCGCTCGGGACATCAGCAGTGTTCCATGGGCTATCCTTCTATCCTCCACCTGGGGTTTGCATCCAGGCTCTCAGCCTCTGCTACCAGCCAGTTCATGCTCTGTAAAAACTCCAGACAAGTGCCCAGCCCATTACAGCCACCTACATGCATGTCCTGTATCAGAGACATCATCACTCCTCAGCAATCTGTGCTCTGGAGACAGTCTCAGGGCACGAAGAATCTCATCATGTACCAAATCTACCAGTTTGTCCCCAACTCTCTTAAAAATGGCCAACTCTCTGACACAAATAAACTTTAAGGGAGTAAAGAACTAAAAACCAGCTGCTCAGGTCATTTTATCTTTACCCTCAAGATAGTGCCGTGGTCCCCAGAACACAGGACAGGAATCTGAGTCTACATTGGTACCCTTGATGGCCGATGTGTTATATAACAAGCCTGCTGGCAAAGGGGAGAGAATGTGGGTTAGAGAGTCAGACACATCCTCCTTTCTAACCCCATGATTTCAGATGTGAAGCAGGGGCTCTCAATTTGATGCTCTACACTGGGACTAGGTCTACCCAAGTGATTACCCCAAAGGCCATCCTGCTGGACAAGTACAAGGTCAATATCCTCATCCCCTTAAGAGCAAAAATAAATTTAGACCATCCTCCAAGGAAAAAAGAACTCAGACCAGGTAAAAATTTTTCATAGACCACCTCCCCTCTCAGAGGTTGTATTTGCTGGTGGATTCTATGAAATCAAGTTTTTTACAATACAGTAGAATAGAAGTAAAACCTTGGAATCCCTCTTCTAGGAAATGAAAATTGGTCACATGAAAATTCAAATATGGAGTTTTTATGAGAATTAAGAAACTACACATGACAAAGCTCTTTGAAAACTAGGGCTACACAAAATAGCATCATTGGTTTAGTTTGTTTTTGTTTGTTACAGAAAAGCAGCTTTCATGAAAAAAATTGTGAAATGAAATTAGATTTGATCAAAAAATGAATGCTGGATTGTTCATTTATATTTCCCTGTTAAGTTTCCTATTGCATCTACACGTATCCAAGTAAGTAAGGGTTGAGAGTTTGTTGCATCCTTGGTGAGGATTCGGATAGACTGTGACTTACTTTGCCGGAAGGTCTTATAAAAAGTGGAAGCTCCAGGATGAGTCTTGATTTCACCTTCTTTCAGTCCAGAGCTTTCCCTAATTATGTCCCTCACAGGAAACAGGCAGTTCAGGATGGACCAGTGTGGTCCATTACAGGTAGGTGTCTGACACACAATAAATGCTCAGTAAGTATTTGTTCCCTCCCTTCTCTCTCTCATCCTTTAGATTTCCCTAAAACCTGTGGGAAAGCACAAAGAGAATGGGGACCGGGGTTTCTACATATAAAGAATTCATTAACTAAAAATGTGTTGAGATGAAACATCTCAGAAACTTTATAAACTGTACTTAGAAATCTATTCTTAAAGGTGCTTGCTGACTCCTAAAATCTCCTGAGGAAGACAAAAAGCCTTTCAGTTTAACTTCATAAAGAAAAAGGGTAAAATGTAAGTATGAACTTGATATAGGCTAAAAAGCAAAATAAATGGTTTTCAACGCATAGACCTCCAGTAAAACAAACAATTCAGAGATTTCTCACTTTTGTTATGAGGGAAAGAGTAAAGAGAGCAAAGAGTTTTCAGTATCCAAAGATGATGGTAGGATTTGTATTTGGAGGTGGGAAGTCACAGAAAGAAGCTTCTAGAACATACTCTTTTGCCTGAGATCACTCCTGCTTTCTCTTCAATAGAGAAGAAACAAGAAGTTCTAGACGGGTTCTGTGTTCTGTGTGTTCTTTAAGGTACTACACAATTTTCTCAAGAAAACAAAGTTGTACCGAATATTGAGCAGAAGCCAGATGTTAAGTGACACAATATTACAAAGATGTTCTCTTATTTACCCCAACAGCATCCCTGTAAAGTAGCTTGGCTAAATTGGGTAATTTGTCTAAATTCGAATACACTGGGGTTTGAATCTGTACTTTCTAATTCTAAAAGCTGTGCTTTTCCTAGATGTTGTGACATGTATGAGGGACAACAAAGAAGAAAACTGATAAAGGGACCAAGCAAACCAAAAGAAACAGCACTCCTGCTCCTACTAAAATCCAGCCAGATTCCGTTCTATCTTTAAATCATATCCTAATATTTTACAGAATTTATTTAAATGGCCTGGTAAGGAGAGATACAATAGCTTTACATTGAATTACTTCTGCTTATTCTGTTGCTTGGGAAACATTGTTGGGGCCAGTTAACAACAAGATACTAAATACCCAGAGCTCAGCAAGACCGTCACTGCACTAAATTCCTAAATAATAGTCCACAACCACAGAAAATGGGCTATGCCGCACAGCATAATCAAAACCAGCTTCGTATTTTCCAGATAAAACAAAGCATCGTTTGTACTGAGGCATTTTTTGAACGGTACCACTGAAAACCAGACTGCAGCCTGGAATGGCTTAAAATACCACATTTAACAATCACATCAATGGCTTTTAAACTTTAGAGGCAAACAGCTTCCTTTTACTACAAATTCAAAGTGAAGGATTAGATGCAAAGCTAACAGATTAATTCAGTACACATTCAAGCTTAGAGACTATCCAATGCCTTAATTAACACCATTACAAGTGTATTTAGCCAACCAGCTGGGTTTTAACAATGAAAAGGTGAAGGTCAATTTTTTTAAAAAAATAAATTGCTTCAAACTAAGGCCCCCTGCTGGGAAAAAAACACAGATAATTAAACTGAAAGAAAAAGACTAATAATTATTTTGGTATATTAAGCAACCTTTCCTTAACCAGTCTACATTTTTAATTGAGGCAGGACCACAATTAAAATTTCACTGACCTTTGCTCTTCTGCCCAACTTGAAGCTACTTCCAAACCAACAGGTGGTAACTAGGAGAGTTTCATGGGGCAAAGGACTATGGATTCAAGCCTGGCAGAGGGCAGGAGAAGGGCTGCACAGAGAGGGGGAGGGACCAACCCTCTCTAGGAAGGTAAGAGGCCTTCCCTAGTAATTCCAAAATGATGTCATTATCTCCACGGTGAAAAACAAAGACGCGATCAACTGTGGGCTTCGATTATAGCATAGATGTTAGATAAAATTACATTCATTTCTTGGAGACCAACAGGAAAAAAGGGGCCGAAATACTAGTTAAGCTATCAGGGGTGTCCATCCCATGGCCCATGGGGTGTAGGCTGCATGCAGCCAAGGATGGCTATGAATGCATCCCAAACACAAAATTGTAAATTTACTTAAAACCTTCTTTTCTTTTTTGCTCATCAGTTTTCATTAGTGTTTATGTATTTAATGTATGGCCTGAGACAACTCTTCTTCTTCCAGTGTGGCCCAGAAACACCAAAAGGCTGGATACCCCAAGCAGCAGTTATACATGAGCTATACTAGATCTCTGTGCTTGGTTCATTTTTGAAGCAGAGGGGACCTGCCCCATGTCTATAACTGAAAAATCATCTCCAATGCATGTCTTGGTGAGAGGTAAAGTCCACCTTACCCTACCAAAGCTAAGAAGTCCAAATACACCACACTTGTCCAGCTTCTCTTGCAGCTAGAACCCAGGCATGGAAACCAGGCTTAATCATTTAGATGCACTTGCCCCACACATGCAATTTTCCTTGGCTATTCTTAAGCATTTAGTCTTTCAGATAAATTTTTAAGTCAACTGGTTATGCTGTGTTAAGAAAAATGACAGGATTTTTGGAGCAATGAAAATACTCTGTATGATATTATAATAGTGAGTACATTCCATTATACATTTGTCTAAACCAAAATAACGTATCACACCAAGAGTGAACCTTCATGTGAACTATGGACTGGGGTGATGATATGCCAACTGATGTTCACCAGCTGTCAAATGTCCTACTCTGAAGAGGGACATTGATAACGGGAGAGACTATGCAGGAGTGGAGTCAGGGAGTGTAGAGAAAATCTCTGTACCTTCCTTCTCAATTTTTCTGTGAACCTACTGCTGTAAGAAAATAAAGTCTTCAAAAAAAATAGGATATCATTAGGGATTAAATGAAACGTACAGAAAATATTTTAAGATCTAGTGGTTTAAAAAATGTATTTGCCTATTCAGGAATATGGTATTTCTCTCCATTTATTCAGGTCCTTCAGTAATGTTTTCGTATTTCCTTCAATAGGAGGATTGAACATTTCTTCTTAGGTTGACATTTAATTTCTTTGTTTCTTATGAAATAGGACTCTTTTTTCCTATTCATTTGCTAAACAGTGCTGCTGTACAGAAAAGGTACTAATTTCCTCTTACATTCACTCTATATCTTATTAGGCTCAGATTTAACATCAGGATATGCCCACTCTTAGAACGTAGTAATTATTTCATATTCAAATCAAATAAGTTTAATAATAGTAACATGAAAGTTTTCTGATAGCAAAGGTCACATAAAATAAAGAGATGTGGCAGAAGGTTGTAGACCTCTCCGGGGAGCTTCAAAATAAAGATAACACCTCATTTGCTTGGTTCAGATCAAGGTCCTAATACAACAGCATGGAGAGAAAAAATACATGCCCTCAGCTGGCACTCCCCACATTGTGGTTTAATATTGATTTTTGTACCCTTATGTTGGGAAGTGTTCTACCTGGTTTCAGGAGTTGTAACCGCCCCTCCCCGGCCCCCCTACTGTGGCTAAGGCTGAGTGAGTGACCTCCGGACTGTGAGCCAATGAGGAAACAAAGCTTATCTCCCTGGCAGGAGTGCTGCTTTGGCTATCTCTGGCCCCCAACACTTGATCGGTTAGTCCATGACGGGTAAGACCCCTCAGAAAAGTGGCAACCCAAGCCAGACACAATCATGTGGGAGGCCATCAAGGTAGGACTTGGGGGGAGCTGCAGCAAAGGGGGGGGCAAAAGACCCTCATCCCCCTGGCTATTTTGACATAGCCCGAGTCCCCTTTCCATCTGGGAGAAGCTCTGAGAGAAGCGCTTCCTGGCTCTAATCCACTTAAGCCTGAATCTATGATGGGGAGGGGGTGTAGCCCTCTGCCGCTAGATCAGGTTCCAGGGTGATCAGGCAAAAGAAAGAATTCGTAATGTCCTGTGAAGCCTGCTTTGCTAGGAGTGCTTTCATTCATATATGATAATGGTCCGGGCAGGAAATGAGTATGTCTCCTAAAGTTTTTGTAGGCCCCTTACCTGACAGACACTGACTCAGATTAAGCCCTCAGATTTCTTTGAAATGCTATCTATTGTTTGATTCTTGCCACCTGACATTGATTGATAGGCTTTACCTGTATCCCTGTGTGTTACAATCCTAATAAATATCATTTGAGGTAAGGACTCAGGGTCCTTCTCCTTTGAGAGTGGACCACTTTTCCTCCCCAAGCAGATCATGTCTTGGTAGCATTATTTTCATCCGTGGCGGACGTGGGGGCTCTGCGGGCAGAGCCCCCCTACACCCTTAGCCCTTAGCCCCGCCCAACTCAAGGTCAAGAGAAAGACAGTGCTCATTTGTCCTGATGGAATGAAGACAAGGTAAATTTACTTTCCAAAAACATCTTCTAAAGTTTTTAATATTACATTCTCTGGTGTGATTTTATAGCCTACAGGAAACATTTTTTGCTCAGCTACAAGCAATTCCTAGGTAAAAAAGCATAATCATAAAAAAGACTTTCGCTATTTTTAGAGTTCATGCAATAGCTTTCAATAATTTAATATCTCACTGTATGTAATATTTCAAAAATCTTTATATACATATAACTTGAGTGTCATTACCTGCTAACAGTTCACTAATAGTTTATAGTATGCACATATGACATCTTCTTTTAGGGACAGGAGCTGAGGACATAACAACTTTTCAATACTTGTGAAAAACACTTGCTTTCATTTGAAGAATGCTAAATTTAACTCAGTGATTATTTTCTAAATTCTTAAAATAGGTTCAACATAAAAGTGTCGTTCAAAATTGTCTGTCAAAAACAGTCCACAAAGGATAGGAAAAGCAGAACTCAACATTTTAGACTTAAATATTTCCTATACTTCTATGAGAGTTAAATACATAACAATGAATTTTCCCTTGTGTTTGCAACAAAGATTGTTTTTAATTGGGAACAGTAGAGGAAAAATTTTCCATATTGCAGGAGATATTATTACCCAAGTTTCAGAGCAGTCTCAGCAGATTAGCCAGCTTCAATTTATAGAGAAACTTAGCTATGATTTACTTATATAATGAGAGTTGGCACAGAGCTGAGCATATGAATGGTCAAATTCCAAGTATTTTCCCCCATCATCTTGTGATATAACTTCAAGATTTAAAATTCCATCTGCTTTGTTCCCCAACTAATATAACCGGGTTCTAGCTAAAAGGAAAAAGGCACATACCATACAGATGTTTTATGAGAAAGGTTCCCATTGATTTTTCAAGTTGGTTTGCATTAGTAAAAAGCCATAGTGTGGGACTTATTATAAAAAAAATGTTTCCAAAGAAACAGTAGTTGCTCCTAATGACCAAAGGGGGAATTGAACCCAAAATCACATGTTCTACAACTGAAAGTTTCAAATGTAAACTATGTTTGTTCTCTGGCCCATCCGAAAGGCAGGTTGCTGAAAGTCATTCATATACTGTTATTTCGCATGTCTGGACTGGCCATAAAGGACAGTAGGTCTGTTGTAAAAGACTGGTACTAAGTGTGGAGTTTTGGCTTGGAGACCCTGGCCACTGGCTGGTCGCTCTAGCCAGATAGCTGAGGATCTAACTCCATGCTTAAAATTACAAAGGCATATAAAGCAGCAAACAACAAAGCTCCCAGGATGAGTGTCAGATGAGCCAAAACTGGGGAAAAAAGAAGATTCTTTTAACTGCTTTCAAAAAAATAAGGAGAAGGATACTTTGGCCATGACCCAACAGAGGGTGAATGCCCCTCTGGATACAAATTATGTGAACTGAAAATTCTCCATAGGAACAATTCTAATTAATTATTCAAAGCTAGGGGTTGATTTTCTAAGGTTAAGAGCTAACTACGGTATCCTGTATCTGTCATTAAAAACTGGTTTCTTCTTTGTATCTGCTTACTCGGGCATAATGAGAAGCTTCTAATGGAATCTTAACAGCAAGTTTACAACAAAGACTGGACTTTTAAGGTAAGTTTGCCATTTTGCAGACTTGGTTTCATGGTTAACTAATAAAGAATTTGTCTAGGTTCCAAAATCAAAAAGTCTGCACATCTGCTTTATCTATAAGTACAGAAACAATAGACATTAACCATATCGTCACAAGGTATTACAAGACCTCTTAAAGTAAGGAGTTAACTATAACTCAGTGATGTTTTGGTAATAAGTGTATTTGTCCATATTTTAAGAGAAATTAGAACTGAGATGTTATTCAATACACAATAATTCAGAAAACCAGCCATTCTCCAACTCCAGATTAACATGAATGTAGAGTGAAATGGCACATTTCAGGGAGATTAACC
The DNA here is from genome assembly GCA_004027735.1 of Carollia perspicillata. NCBI lineage: Eukaryota > Metazoa > Chordata > Mammalia > Chiroptera > Phyllostomidae > Carollia > Carollia perspicillata. Next base: position 11,908 of record PVKM010021461.1, on the reverse strand, counting down.
CATGCCAACAGGATTTTATTGTTCAGTACAGGTAGACGGTATGTAGTTTCTCTAGCAAGGGAAACAGATGTAATACTGAGTGGTCACCAAAACAACCTTAGGAGGAGCATTCATCACAGGGACTGCGATGGAGAGTCACACTGACACACACGTACCACTATTCTACAGACAAATGAAATCCAAGCCAAATCAAGTACATAGCTCTCATCATAAGGAAAACCAGCAGTTTGGCACTGAGTGAGGCTACACCTGTTAGGGGGATAATCTGATACTCAAAAGATGGGGCCTAGTCAGCCAGCAGTTGGTTGAACACATAAACTGCAATTGTGCGTGGGAAAAGGCTTCCTGGAAACTAAATTCCTGGACACAATATGCTATCCCATAACGTTCAGAATTCGAACTCGGGATCTGAATGACCTGTTAAAATTATGAACCTTACAAGTCTGCAAGAGGAATCTGGTTCATAACCCAAACTCAGTTTTCAAAGCCACTTCTCCTACAAAATCTAGAAATGTACTTCATTCCCACAGGAGCCAGTGTGCTGTTGTCTAACACCTGTCACTTCTCCGATGACCCATTCCCAGGCAGTGACATCCGCTGGCCCGGAACAGGGCCCCAGTGCCCTGACTCCCACCATGCCTGCCCCACCCAGCTCGCTCCTGGGTACACACCTGTCTCCTTCTTGCTTCCCTTTCCTCCCTCTCGGCTCTTCTTCAGCACAGCCTTCAACATCTTCAACACTCCTTCGATTCTAAAGACAAAAGGAAGGAAGAGAAGGGACGGAAGTTAGAATATAACTTGCATATTGACGCAAGTGGTAACTCATGTTCAAACAAACACATCATTTAAGATAATACAAGGGAATCCTGAGCTTTACATTAATTTTTTATGAATAAAAATGGGGAACTAAATGCTAAAGACACAAGTGTTTTGTAACTTTTAATGAAGCGATCACAAGTTCACTAACTATAAAAGTTAAAAAAAAAAAAGCCACAACAGTGCATTCTCGGCATTCCACATCTAATTAAAGTTATGAGGGTAACTCTAGGCGCATTACTGTAAGGTGTCTGGCATAGGAATGCGGGTCCTCCCAACCAAAAGAAAACATTAAAAGAGAGGATCAAAAAGATAATGGTTAAGAAGGAAGCTACATGGTCAAAGGCAACATGCTACTGATTACATGACCACACGGAAAACGTTTTGGAAGACTATCAGAAAGTAACATACCTTATAAGCATTTGCAAAATAAACACAGTGGGAACACATTTTAAAACTGGTGTCAGGGGACGTGATCAAACAGCCCACACTCGAATAGGTTTTTACTACAAAGAGTTATGACTCTTCTGGGGGATGGGGAGGAAAGCAGAACAGGCCAGTGGCATTAGGGCAGAATCCTTTCAATAAACCAGCTGTAGTTTTAAACAGGGTTGCACTGAGAATGTAAAAACAACACAATGGCCCAGGCCTAAGATGAAACCTGAAACCATCCAGACAGCAAGAGACAGACAAAAGGACCATTATTTCATCATTTTGGCAGTCTCCCTCGGCTCTCTCCTCCCCGCACTAACCGAGATGTTAACTGGACAACTCCAAACAGTTAACAAACCTGAGTGGGTTGTGTTACCCACCGCGCCATTGCTAATGAACTAAGGAAAGGAAGGTAGAAGGCAAGCAGGTTTCTCCTGAAAGAAAAAGAAAAAGAACGAAGAGAGAGAAGGGGACAGGAGAGAGCCGGGAAGGGAGGGAGAAACTCTTACACACAGCAGCACTTCCCAACCTGCCTAGTTTGTCTGAGAGCTTAAAATGGGCTCTGCGGAACACCCCACATGGCCTCTCAACCCCAGACCAACCACAGGTTTTGTGGGGATCACTCTGAGGCACAGAGTCCCAATGAGCTCCCATTCACAGAACCCACAACAGTAAGTACACAGGGCACCTTTCTTATCATTTGGGCCGGGCCTGTATGTATTTTTCCAAGCCCGTTGTTTTCCTGATGAAGACGCAAAGACCCTGGCAGGCCGACGTGCTCGGGGTCAGGCAGCTAATTAACAGCAGGACCAGAATCCAAACTGCAGACTCCCAGCGAGGGTCCCCTTCCTCCCTTCCAGTGGGACCCACTCTCTCCTCAAAGCAATGAAGCACTTTGGACAACACCAATCAAACAAACAAAAAATTCAACAACAAACAAATAAACCTAGATATACTAGGAAAATAATACCTTAAACAGAATTTGGAGAAAGCCATCCTGAAGTGTACTGGGGATCAATCATCTTCCCAACAAGTCTTTACACATAAAAGGGGCATGGCTTCGAGCCTAATTCTCTTTTAAAATGCTACTCGAATGAACCCTAGTAAAAAGATTTGGGTTTCACCTAAAGAGCAAGCCCAGAACCTGGAAGAGGGCCACAGTGTGCTTCCCAGGGGAACTGTGCAAACACAAATGTCTCCTGCCGGCCATGCTTACAAGAAACAATGCAAACTGTTTTGATATGAAGAACAGTGGGCAAAATTAAATAATAAATAAACAGATGCCTCGTAAGCACAGACATTTTCTTCTCCAAATAAACCAATCAACCTTCAGGGTTTGTCATTTAGTGAAGATCATATATTTTAAAAATAAAACAAAGAAGAGTGTGGCCGAGTTCGTCCAAGGTCCCTTTTGAACTCTTCCGATTAATCCTGATGAGTCACCCAGGTTGGCGCCACTCCACAGCCCATCCATCCATCGTGCCACTTGAAAGTACGTCCCACGGGGCCAGCACAAGGAGACGTGGACTTGGGCAGCTCACCCCAGACACTCTGAGTGCCTATTTTGGAGGAGCTCGGCTGTTGTTTCGGTTAGTCACATCTTCTACACCGTGATCTTGAGTAAAGCGAAAGAGACTATCAGATATTTGCTGTAATATTTGTTTTTTTTTTCCAGTTCCTGCTTTCCTCTATAAATAGCAAGTCAAGGGAAACAGCTTAAATTTATAGTCAAAAGCTACTCGAACTGTGATCTGGAGAAACTCACTGATTATGCCTGGGAACAAAAGTAAGGAACCCCTGCAGCACACTCATACCACAAACTGAAAGGGGAAAAAATTAGACTGTTCCCAGTGAGTGATATTCTGAAGTTAACACAGATCACAGTGGAGCTACGTGAAGTCAGCAGTAGTCCCAATCATCCATGCCCCAAAAGATATAACTGGAACTTGATTTCATCACCATACCTACAGACAGGGCCCACCTGAAGGAGGCGAGGGGTCAAAAAGAGCAACTATAGTAATAGGCTGAATATGGGCCAGAGAAGAGTATTTGACGCACCTGACAATACCTATGTAATGGGCTGGCCAAAAAGTCCGTTACATTTTTCCCGTATGATGGCTCCGGTAGTGCTTAGTTGTCTTTAACCTCATTCCAAACAACTTTGTTAGACTTTATTGTCACAGCTGTCCTATGTGTGCATTTTAAAAAAATCAAAATTGGTCAATTTTTGTGCAGCCATTTTAATATGGAAGTTGGAAAAAGATACACAACATTTTTGGTGTATTATTCTTTATCACTTCAAGAAAGGTAAAAATGCAACTGACACAGAAAAAGGTTTGTGCAGTGTATGGAGTAGGTGCTGTGAGTGATGGGACATGTCAAAATTTTGGTTTGCAAAATTTCTTGATACTGTTGATATTTTGGTCAAAGAATTCTTTGCTGTGCACTGTCTTATGCATTGGAAGATGTTTAGCAGCACCCCTGGCCTCTGCCAGTAGTGGGAGATAGCCGACATACTCAAAATATCCAAATCAATAAGTTATTGGTGAAAATGAAAAATGTGTCTTCTATTTTTATGGAATAAACTAAAACTTTTCAGCCAACTCAACACTTAAAAAAAAACACATACCCCACATCCAATTCTAGAAATGGATCCATAAGGCTGTCAGAGCCCGCTGCTATTAAACATTGGCATCACATAACTACTTCGCCTTGTCCTGATCCTGTTCTCACTGAAAAGAGCCTCACAATTTGGCTCCTTTCTCAGCCTAACAACAGTAGGGAGTTTGATGGTCTAGTCGACCCAACACAACTGTCTGGCTTGTTGACAGATAGTCCAGGAATAAATTAATAAATGGATGTTCTGGCTTTAAACAAAAGCTCTCGAGAGCTCTGTTAAAGAGAACCACTTTGCCAACTACCATCTATTGGAGAATATCTAGTTTCTGACCCCAGTTTGAATACCAACAGGAAGACAGTGGTAAAGTCACGAATGTCAATGCCACCATGATGCCGTCTTGTGAAGTCAGCCAAGCAGGCTCTCCCTGAGGGACACCTTCTGCTTGTCGTACACCACCACCCTCTTCCCACCACCACTCTACTGTAATTTTTCCCCTAAAAAGGGTGAGCACTGCCCTGCCACAGAAGTGTGTCAAATAGAAATGCAAACCAGCCTTTCTGACACAGTCATTCACACCCAACTGATTAAATGACAAGCCCAACACACTGAAAAAGAATGGTCAGAAGCTATCAAGTCACCACCTGAGGACAACACATGTGGTACGGAAGTACTTAGAGGCAAGCATTACAGGATAAAACATAAGAAACAGTGTCCTTTTTCACCTTAAATATATTATGCACAGGTTCGACTCAAACAGATACTGGCCAAATAGAATCCCTCAATTTCTCCCCGTAAACCTCAGCCCCTATGACAGCAAATAGTACAAACACACGGTCAGATTTGAATACTTAATCTTTGAAAAATAGACACTTCTGCTGTCATTCCTTTAAATTATGTACTTTTGAGAAAGAAGAACAATCAGCCTCTAGTTTACAACAACTGAAATTAACAGGAATATCTATAATATCCATTTAAAAGAAAAATATGAGTATATGCATTACCCTTGAAGATCAATGACCTGAAGTCACCCAGGTTTCCTTACATCATACAACATCTAAGTTTTCCAAATGCCATAGAATCTTCCTATAAAATCCCCAGAAGTTAATCAAATATCAAGCTTACTTTCACTTCTTGGATTTCCCCTTTAACACATAAAGTCTTGGGGGACAGGCACAACGTCCCCATGTTATATGTCAGAATTCTACACAGTGACTGCCCTGGTATATAAAATACAACAAAAAACACTCCAGATACACAGTGAGACGGATTCAATACAAGACAAAATCTATTCTACTGACAATCACCATAGCACTTTAGTATAACAATGGCCACCTTGTCTGAAATCACAGAGGAACAAAAGCATTAACATTTTTCCTCTTCTGGAGTGTCACACTGCTTGTTTATACAATGTCAAGTTGAATCTGTGAGCTGAGGGGAGGGACTATGTTTATTCTTTAACAGACACAAACAGACCCCAGAACCAACTCCATTCTCATTATTATTTTTTTGACATTTAACTAGGTTACAATGAACACAGATGAGTGGTTTCTTCCAAATCAAGCAATTAACAAACATTTACAGCAGTTTTTATTACAAAGAACACTCCTCTATATTCTCATTCATGAGGAATGCAAAAAAGCTCAGTTCCATCCATGCAACATCAGCCAATGGGATACAAGGGAAGAAAATGCTGCATTTCGTAATATCCCTTAATGTCCACACCTGAATTAACCTTAAAATCTCAAGATAATAATAAAGTCTTATTATCTAGTTACCCTGAATAAACACACACTGTGTGCACTCCAGTTGAAGGAGCTTCTCCCATCGAACCACCCATCTGACCTCAAAGCAAAGCTGTCCCTAAAGGTGCCTCTTTTGTTTTGTCAACAGAAATCAATAAAGCCAGAGTAGAAATTTTTACAGGTGAAAACACAGGGAACTAGGATGCACATAATTTTTAAGACATATTTTTTTATTTCAGAGAAGGGACAGACATCGACAACACCCTCGATTGGCTCAGCTGGTTGGAACATCATCCTGCCAGGGGTGTCCAACCTTTTGGAGTCCCTTGGCCATACACTAAACACACTGCAACACATAATCACAGAAAAAAGTCTCATAATACTTTAAGTAAATTTACGATTTTGTGTTGGGCCGCATTCACAGCCATCCTGAGCCCCAGGTTGGACACCCATGTGTGTGCAGCGAAAGCTTGCAGGTTTGTCTCCTGGTCATGGCACACGCCTAAGTTGCAGGTTCATCCCACGGTCAGGGAGCACACAGGAGTTAACTGAATGATAGTTCTCTCTCATTAATGTTTCTGTCTGTCTGTCTCTCTCTCTCTCTCTCACCCCCACTTCCTCTGTCTCTAAAAATCAATAAATGTATGCTCAGGTGAGGATTTTTTTCAAATCTTCAATTTTACAAACTCAAAATCGTTTCTCCACATAGTTAAGGTATGAGACTCATCTAAATAATCATCATGTCTTCGGATGACTGACTGCCTTCAGAACTTTCCTTTGCATTAGCCACCTTTAGTGTGCGCCAAAAGAAAGGAGGCAGGTGGTGGCAGTGGGGGTTTGGAGCTGCCTAGAAGATAAATAATACAAAACAGAGCAAATAAGAGAAAACAAAGTAGAATAGAGACCACAAAAGGAAAAAAAAGAGGGAGGGATTGCCAGAGCAGGCACTGCCATTTTCTGGAAATTCAAGGGAAATTGCATTATAGAAGCTTCCTGAAAGCAAGAGCCGTATCTCAACATTCTTTCAGAGATCCCATGAGGCTGGGAAAAACCAACCCTTGGTGAATACTTGAAATTCCAGGAGGTTGGAGGTTTCTCTCACACTTTTTTTCCTATGGTAGAAAAAGCCTAGGAATCAAGAGACCTAGTCCTATAGCCCTGGCCTCAGCATGGTGACTGGGAACCAGTCCCTGAATCTCTCTAGGACTCAGATGCCTTGCCCAGAAAAGCTGTGAGAGAGGAGAGTGGACTACTGATCAAGCAGCCAGAATGTAATCATGACAATAAGGAAAAAACCAGCCTTCGGGTTTGCTTCACTTGCACGGCTGGGAAACACGGCATCCTTCGCTCCCTGAGACACACAGGCCCAGACTCCACGTCTTCTCTGTTCAAACCCATTCCACAAACTGTACCTCAGATTCCACTGCCCTTCATAAACTTGGTTGGTCTTAGGCAAAACAACTTCAGGTCTGAGTATGAGTTATTAAAAGCACAGTAAATTTATAGTTACAAGTGATGTAAATTTAAGAGTACTGGGCAGGAAGTTTGAACTCAAATGTGTAACTTCTGATGTATGAAATTAAGTGGAAACTTCCTATTAAAATCACTTTCAGCCTACATTTAAAATATTCAGTAGGAAGATATATAAATTCTTTCAGAAAAAGTTATTTTAGAAAAATCTGACTTCCCTAAACAGGTATTTCAAGTTGCTGAAAAATGATTATATACAAGCTTGTTTAGAGAAGTTCTTGTTTTGCATACTGCTTGACAAAAAGGAAATTTCACTTTTGGAGGAAATTATGAAGAAAGCATTTCCTTCTGGCTGCAAAAGCCATTTTTGTATATTGTGAAGAGATTTGGTAGTGCAATTTTTTTAAGATGTATTTACTTCTAGAGAGAGAGGAAGGGAGGGAGAAAGGGAGCGTGACACTGATGTGCAGGAGAAGCATCAGTTGGTTGCCTCTCACACCGCCCAACAAGGATGAACCCGCAACCCAGGCATGTGCACTGACTGGAAACCAAGCCAGCAACCTTTTGCTTTGCAGGAGGATGCCCCACCCACTGAGCCACACAGGGCAGGGTTTGGCAGTACAACTTTTAATACTGTCTTCTCCAGAAAGCCTTCACGGCCCATGGTAGTTAAAAGGTGTCTTTAAAACCATACTCCATTGTGTACTGATACATGGTTATCAATTAAAAAATCACAATGAAAAATGTTGAACTCTACCAATCCCCATGGCACCCAGCAATGTACCTTATAAGGTACAACAAACACTAAAAAAAAATCTCAAAATGAGTGAGTAGCAGGGTTGTATGGAAAGGAAATCAAAACCAATGGCAAGTCTCTCCTACAACAGGTTAAAATGAACAGTTTAAGAATTCTTCTGGTAACTAGTACTAATTTTCAAGTGTATGGTCAAAGTTATGTGGGAACAGCACAACGAATCAAAGCTGAACAGGAAGACAGTGAGGCCTTAAGGAGGTACACCAGCCAGAGAGAACAGGGGTGGTGCCACATAGAGACCAAAGAGCAGACAAAGCCAGACTAAGTGAACTGGAAAACCTGGTCCTTCTAAGTGGACTTGAAAATGTTAGATGGGGAATAATTCCGGACAATGATGAAGTCTGCACGATGGCTAATTCCTGAGTTTGCTGCAGTGGAGTGTCCTCAAGTGACAGTTGTTGGAAGCAAAGTGAGGGAACTTGATTCTTCGTTGGGGAAGGTAATGTGGGAGGCAGGATTTGGGTTATCAACCACTATCCTAATAACTAGTGTTTAACTAAATGTTAGGTAAGATGAAGAATGTTATATACATATATAATCTCATTTTATTCTCAAAAAATCATCTACGAAATAGTTTACTCCTTTCTTTTCATAGATTAAAAAAAAAGTTGTGAGATTATCAACTTCCCCAAAGTCACACAATGAGCAAAGGTAGTGCTGGAAACTTGAACCCAGAGCTGACTTGAAAGCTCAGGCACTGAGCTGCCACCTCCGAGATCCTCAATGAACTTGTGGGAGGCAGGACAGAGAGACAACTAGGAGAGCACAAAACACAAGCCTCGCAGACAGGGTGGCTTTTGCATGGGGGTGACAGTGTAGTGGGTACGGACCCAGTCAAGAAAATCTGAGAGAAAGCCAACATCCACTCCGGGCACCATATAGCCAAAAGCTCATGGAGAACCACCTAGGGTCTGAAGATGAACCCCGGTCTTTGAAGTGGTCCTGTCCTCACCCACACAGCTCTGTGGAGGGTGTGACGAGGGTCACAGGGTGCTCCCCAGTATAAGGTTTACAGCAACTGGAGAAACCTAAGTCTCAACCCTCACTATGGGTTTTAGCTCCATAACAACCACACTGATTATATTCTTTTCTCTCTTCCCTTCTCCTTCCTGCTAAGTTTTCTACTTTCTTCATACAACCAAGCTGTGATCTTTAACTTACTCTGACCACCTTCTTGACCTGTAATAGGTCCAGCTTCCCAAACAGAGGTACAAGGCTTTAGGTAAACAAAACGACTGGGCAAGTGGCGTTGCCTTCTATGGACTCCACTAATGGAAACACCGCTCCCTTTCCTGCTTGACTGGACAATGCCACGTCTTCCCCTCGGGTATTATAACTTTCAGGAGGAAACTTTATTTCTTGTTCATGAGAGCACTGTAATCACAGCAGCCCATCGGCGGAGTCTACGGCACGGGTGACAGGCCTTCAGTCTGAGAGGAGGAGAGACCTTGTGGACGTGTCAGAAAGTCCATCTTTCAAAAAGTGTGAAAAGGCATTCAATCAATCAATGCCAGTGGAATGAAGTCTGGTATTATAAATCTAAAGAAATTAAATTTTTAAAATTGCACTACATCTGGCCTGAAAGTGAAAAAGGTCAGACAACTTCAAAGATGCCCGCTGAAAGGCAGCTATTCATTAAGAAAGATCTCTTGCTATGTAGCTGACAGACGCAGCGTTCTTAAAGCCCCAGAATATAGGACATCAACACCCCTCCTCCGCTCTGTCAGTGACTGGCTATGATGCTCTGAACAAGGTTATAACCTCCCCAGGCCCTAATTTCACTAGGATGGGAATACTCATGCATTTTTTTATAACTCCCCCAGATGATTCTAATGTATGGCCAGCATCACTCAACTTAGCACTAACTATATTCCAGGCCCTACTCTAAGCACCTAGTCATTTAATCCTCACATCCGCCCTATGCAGAAGGTACTATAAATACCTCCAGACTACAAAGGCACAGAGAGGCTAGAGGCATGCCCAGCATTACACAGCTCGTAGGGCCAGAGCCCGGGTGCCCATCCAGGCAGTCTGATCCAGAGCCTGGCCACATAATCTCTATCCTGTGCCTCCTTTTTTGGATAAAAATGAAAGAGACTAGCTCCCAGGGTCCTGATGAAGTGGTCACACACAGACAAAACCTCCACGTAGAAAAAAAAGAAATCATCCTTGAACACACCTCTCCACCCCTGGCGCAGCATCCCATGCCTCAAAACTATCCTTAAAAAGACAATTTACTTCTACTGAGGGACACCAATTCCTTAAGTTCTGCTAGGCATCCAACTTATTGGAGTTATTTCAAACTACGTTGTTGTCAGTGCGTGACCTGGAGGCATCGCATGACCAAACACATTCTAAAATGTGCAAGCTCTTCACGAGCTCACAGGGGAAGGTTAATCTGGGGCAGAGATCGCTGCCTCACATGAGCAATGCTCCCTTGTTCCTCACAGCTACCCAGAAGGTAGGAACGATGTTATTCAAAAGGAGCTCAAAACACCACCCATTTCTTACCACACGAATTGCAGGAAGCTGGTGAAAAGGTGATGGGATGGGGCAGAGAATGGCCTGGTGCCTGAACTTTCTTTCTCTGGGCAGTTGCACGCAGTCCAACAGATGTAATCAAGTTTTAACTTTGAACACCAAGTTCTACATATAAATGAGGGTACGCCTGCGGTGAGGAGCTGAATCAGAGCCATACAAGCATCACCTCTTCCCACAGCTAAAGCAAACAACACATGCATCACTGTGCTTTTATCTGAAATTGTGAGGGACACAATCTTCAGCCATACACAGTCCATTGCAGGAAGCAGGCCTGACGGGGACTGCCACAGGGGCCTGTGAGAAAGGTCGCAGGGGAACGGACAATGACTTTATTTTTTAATTCCCTCTAATAGCCCAAATGGGGAATACCAGAGCTCCAGATGATAAAAGTCCAAGACAAGTCATGCCAAGAAACAAAAGCCAAATATGTTGAGACTTTTTTTTTATGTTAACAAAACCAGTCTCAAAGCAAGATGAAAAAGACACAAGGGTGCCTCCCAAGGTAAGAGTTTGCGACCTTTCAACTGACATGAACTGCTTCAGCAATCTAGACCCTCTAATCAGAACGCTTAGAAATGATTTTGACATTGAAAACATGACTACCTCCCCTGCAAATAAAACCCAATTACATTGAAACACAGATATCAAAATACTACTTAAAAAGCAAATCTGTGATAATAGTAATGGGTGCTTCTTAATGCGTAAATACAAGACAGAGCTGCAGGTCTAATAGCTCTGGTAGTTTCTAAGCAGTGACAGGCATAAGTGATCGTTTAAACTATCTCCAACAATGTGATACAAAATCCGTAATTTCTGTGTGTCAAAGCCACAGGTGCTACTGAGAGTACACAGATTGGTGCCTACTTTCATGATTGAAGGAAAAGCACAGTTTGGTTAGAAGTTAGTGAAAATGAAGATGTAATTTTTTTCCACCCATCCAAATTCACAGAACCCCTGAAGTCCATCCAGTGATTCCAAGGGCGCAGGCCCCCGACCTGGGCAACCAGAGTCAGACTGAATGGAACAATTACTCGGACTTGCCAAGAGCTCTGCTAATAGCTCAGGTGCCTCTAGAGAAACAGAAGCTCAGCTTTATCCCTCTCATGGAACCACTGAAATTCTGAACATTAAACAGTAATTTGCTGATTGGCAAACATCAGCAGGACTAGGTATTCCACATATACTCCACTCCTAGCAACCACAAGCCAAGTCCTATGATTAGTCTTCAGAGTAGTCTGTAAAAGTTCTGTTTAACAAGAAAGTCCATCACTGCCAAATTACAAACTCACCCACAATAATGGGCCTGGCACTGAAGGAGAAACACCTGGGGAAATTTTCGGTGAGACACTATGCAAAAACAGGAAAGCCAGGTTAAATATTTTGGACTGGTAATATTTTATACTGGTAATATTTTGTTGCTTTCTTGGATGCTCGCCTTACCTTTTTAAAATGCATTTAAGATCCAGCAATTAA
>PVKM010021460.1:0-22559 GCA_004027735.1 Carollia perspicillata | reverse complement strand
TCCTTTTCCTTATTAAACCGAGTTTCCAGTGTTGAGGGATTCAGTGATGATGAAAACATCTGGCAATAATCACCAATTGATAGGTAAAAACATGCTAAGTTCAGGTGATGATCCACACTGGTGAAGAAAGTAACTGGTAATGAGATGACGACAGGTGGACGAGAGGGTTTTGAGACTGGCTTTGGCTACGGTTCAGTGAGGTCTTCAAGGAGGGACATCTGAGCTGAGACCTGAGTCATGGGAGGAGCCAGCTCCGGGAAGACGTGGGGCAGAGCATTCAGGTGGAGTGACAGTAAGTGCCAGGCCCTGGGGCAGAAATGCCGGTGTGTTGAGGAAGTGCAGGTGTGGTTGCAGCAGAGTGAGAGGCCGGGGAGTGTGGGAGATGAGCACAGCGAGGTGGAGCGGCGTGGTGCAGACCCTGCAGGTCTTGTTACAGAGTTTGGGTTTGATTGTAACTAATAGAAAATCATGCAAAATATTTAAGCCAGAAAGTAACACAGTCTTATTTGTTCATTTATTTCAGTTTAAAGTTCACTCACTGCTTTGTGGAGAATGGTGGCAGGACACGGAGCAGGTGAGGGTCTAGGGGCCTGGAGGGTGCAGAGTTGGGGTGAGAAGTGGGATTCGGGAAGTGTTTTGCAGATAGACTTCAAAGGCCTTGCTGCTAGGCTGGATGGTGAAGGGTAAAAAAAAGCAGGATCAAAGATGGTGCCCAGGTATGGGGCTGCCCAGAGAACTGGATGGAATAATTGGAAGTCACTGACAGAGTAAAGGGATCCTGGGGGAAAACTGCTCCGATCAGGTGGGCTATGGCTGGGTTACGATCATTCCTGTGCCTCTTTGGAGGTCTCGCACATAATTTACTTAGAAGTACTTATTATACTTAAATATGCAGTACACACACACACATATACACACAACATACACGTCTGCCTACACTGTAGAAGACATTTTCTTGCTGCTCTATTCACTTTGTTCCTTTGGCTGCAAATCTTTTGGTCTGTTAGACCCTCTTGTGTCTTTTGGTGGCACCAACCTTTCTCATACGTTGGCTGTGGGTCAGAGGCCAGCCCCCCAACCTACTGGCCTTCGTCACAGCCTTGTGGGTCAGGGGCTGTCATTGTCAGCTTTGGTAAGCGGGCTCTTGGCTTCCCACTGCAAGTCCGCATCTCCATCCTTTTTCTGAAAGTTCCCTCAGCCTCTTGAGTGAGGAGAGTTCCAATTCATCGTTCAAGTGTGACTGCTTTTTCATTGACTTGTCCTTGCATCCTTCCTGCCCCAGCTCTGGGTTTGAGTCTGGGGCTGGGAGGTGTGATTTCATGCATGCTCACTGCTGCTCCTTCGAAAGGTGTGTTTCTAGGCCTACTCTAATAGATGGATGGGCTTTCTTGAACTTTGGAACATTTATTCGTTGTGTAAAAGTAACTGACCTACTCAGAGGGCCCCTGCCCCTCCTTTTGGGTGTTCTCTCCTGCTTCAGGAGAAGATACTGGATCTGCACAACCAAAGACAGCCCAAGAAGCTCCTCCTCTCCTACCATGTCGGGAGGGCCACGACCTCCACCTTCCAGCCTGTGGCCTCCCTAGCTGGTTCCCTACCTGCTCCCGCAGAGGCCAGCCTATCCTCCTCACTTTGGACCTGCGGGAGAAGTACGCACTGCCTTCGACTTACATATCAATGCTTGAACTCAACCTGGAGGTGGCAGTTTGGTCAGAAATCTATGCCTTAAATTTTCTACTTCCTAGTGTGTTTTCATCTATTTAGTCTCAGTGTTGTTTCACACCAGTGTTGAGAGGTGAGCGGGGCCCTGTTGCTACCTCATGTGATTTTTGTGACTGAAGAAGAAGCAATGACTTCATAGCAGTCGAAGAATAAAACCAGGGCCCAGCAGCAGGAGGAAGGGTGACGTCAGGCTCCCCCCAAGCAGAAGCTGTCCATCCCACATGCCATCTGTGCGAGGACATTAGGACCTAAAGACAGCCAGGTTTCCTCCTGGGGGTGGAAATGAAGAAGCTTCAGAGCTTGTGAATCTCACTGAAGATTGATCAAGATGACCCCATGAGCCCTGAGCCAATCTTCGTTTTTGTTTTGCTTTTTTCTTTTCCTATTTGGATTAGATTTCCAATATTCTTTATGCAGCTAGTACATCTCCAGGTGTGTAATGTATCTTTTTAAGGGTGAGAAACTTCTAAAGAAAAAGAATTCTTTTTTTAAAATATATTTTCTTGCCCTGGCTGGTGTGGCTCAGTGGATTGAGCACCAGCCTGTGAACCAGAGGGTCATTGGTTCAATTCCCAGTCAGGTCACATGCCTAGGTTGTGGGTCAGGCCAGGTCTCCAGTAGGGGGCATGCAAGAGTCAACCACACATTGGTGTTTCTCTCCCTCTCTCTCTCCCTTCCCCTCTGTCTAAAATAAGTAAATAAAATCTTTAATATATATTTTTTCTTGACTATGCTATTACAGTTGTCCTATTTTCTCCCCTTTATTCTCCTCTGCCCTGCACACCCCCTCTCACCCACATTCCCCCTCTTTAGTTCATGTCCATGGGTCATACATATAAGTTCTTTGGCTTCTACATTTCCTATACTATTCTTAACCTCCCCCTGTCTATTTTCTTCCTACCATTTATGCTACTTATTCTCTGTACCTTTTCCCCCTCTCTCCGCCTGCAAATCCCCCACTGATAACCCTCCGTGTGATATCCATTTCTCTGATTCCATTCCTGTTCTAGTTGTTTGCTTAGTTTGTTTTTTGTTTTTTTGTTTTTTTGGTTCAGTTGTTGGTGGTTGTGACTTTGTTGCCATTTCCCTGTTCATACTTTTGATCTTCTTTTTCTTAGATAAGTCTCTTTATCATTTCATGCAATAAGGGACTGGTGATGATGAACTCCTTTAACTTGACCTTATCTGGAAAGCGCTTTATCTGCCCTTCCATTCTAAATGATAGCTTTGCTGGATAGAGCAGTCTTGGATGTAGGTCCTTGCTTTTCATGACTTGGAATATTTCTTTTCCACCCCTTCTTGCCTGTAAGGTTTCTTTTGAGAAATCAGCTAATAGTCTATTGGGAACTCCTTTGTAGGTAACTCTTTCCTTTTCTCTTGCTGCTTTTAAGGTTATCTCCTTATCTTTAATCTTTTTTAAAATATTATATATATATTTTTATCTTTAGAGGGGCAGAGAAGGAGAGAGGGAGAGAAATATCAATGTATGGTTGCCTCTCATGTGTCCCCTGCCAGGAACTGGCCTGCAACCCAGGTATGTGCCCTGACTGGGAATTGAACCTTGATCCTTTGGTTCGTAGGCCTGCGCTCAATCCATTGAGCTACACCAGCCAGGGCCTGATCTTTAATCTTGGCTAATGTAATTATGATGTGTCTTGGTGTGTTCTTCCTTGGGTCCAACTTCTTTGGGACTCTCTGAGCTTGCTGGACTTCCTGGAAGTCTATTTCCTTTGCCAGATTGGGGAAGTTCCCCTTCATTATTTTTCAAGTAAGTTTTCAATTTGTTGCTCTTCCTCTTCTTCTTCCGGCACCCCTATGATTCAGATGTTGATATGTTTAACGGTGTCCTGGAGGTTTCTAAGCCTCTCCTCATTTTTCTTGAATTCTTGTTCTTCATTCCATTCTGGCTGAATGTTTATTTCTTCCTTCTGCCCTAAACCATTGATCTGAGTCCTGGTTTCCTTCCCATCACTGTTGGTTCCCTGTAGATTTTCTTTGTTTCACATAAGGCAACCTTCATTGCTGCCTGGGTCTTTATTATGCTGTTGAAGTACCCAGTGAGTTCCTGAAGTATCCTGATAACCAATGTTTTGAACTGTGCATCTGATAGGTTGGCTATCTCTTCATTGCTTAGTTGTGTTTTTTTCTGGAGCTTTGAACTGTTCTTTCATTTGGGCCATATTTTTTTTTGTCTCAGTGTACCTGTTACATAGTAAGGGGCGAAGCCTTAGGTGTTCGCCATGTTGATGCATTGTGATGCTATATGTGGGGGAGGGGTCCGAGAGGGAACAGTGGCACTTGCTCCACTCTCTGCTGCATTTCAGTCACTTCCCTCACTTCCCACAATCAAATTGGGCCCTTCTGGTACTGATTCGCCATGGGTGGTTTTGTATATGTTCTAGGACCCTGTGGGTCTCTCCAGTGAACTCTGCTGTGAGTTTGGGAGTTTCTCCCGCTGCCGCCTCAACCCCCACAGATGTTTTCAGTCACAGGTTTTGAGGTTTTATTACCCTGCACTGGAGCCCTGGGTTGTGCGGTCTGTCTCGCTCCCTAGTTGTTCCTCTTGGTTTATCTGCACTCAAATGTGGGACCACCCTGTCCACAAGCTGGCACTTTGCCTCAGGTCCTCTCCACTCAGTTGCTCATCTCCGCCCTTCCTACCTGTCTGGATGAATGTTTCTTCTTTACCTTGGTTGTTGGACTTCCATACAGTTCAATTTTTTGTCAGTTCTTGTTGGTTGTTTTTGTTTTTAAATTTGTTGTTGTCCTTTTGGTTGTGCGAAGAGGCACAATGTGTCTACCTAAACCTCCATCTTGGCTGGAAGTTCTTCTTATTTTAGAAAAATAATTCTTAATAATTTAAATTAAATTAAATTATTCTGTCCTAATCTTAATGTGTAGACATAACGCTAAATATAAACTTCAAGTGTTTTTACAGTAAAAATCTACAACAGATATAAGATGCAATTGAAAACAAAGAGGAGACCAAGATTAGTGAGAGTGACTCAGGAGGAATCGCAGTGGGCGTGCTGGGATGGGGCAGGGCTGGGGGAGAAGGGCCCGGCCAGGGCGTGTGTGCGGGGAGTAAGTGCGCAGGACGGCACTGCTGTGTGACCACGTGGTGTGCAGCCTCAGGGCCTCGCTCTCTCTCTGCTTCCTCTGGTCTTCTCCATCCACACGCTCCCTAAAAACTGCAGGTGAGGGGCCCTCTTTGGGGAACAGAGAGCCCTGCTTTCCCGCCAGTCATGCTTCGGATGATGTTTTCTGATGAAATTAAATAACTGATGGTGGGTGTAATTGTAGAAAAATGTAGGTCAGATATGGTTCTGTATATAATGGATTTCTTATTTTCACTCTGATATTACAATTGCAGAAAATTCTGCTTGATTAAAGAAAGTTTTTAAAACAGCACAGGTAACAGATTCTTTTTTGTATTTCTGGATAATATGACGAACACTCTACAAGGCACACAAGTAAGCAGCCAGGAAGCTCCAATTTAATGAAATGTCTCTCCATTCTGTAAAGTTTTCATCTCCAATTAAATATAATTTTAGCATTTTAGCTTTATACCAATTAACATTAAAGTGGGTACTAAGATATTTAGTTCTGGAGTATCAGATAGAAAAACTAATACTGGAGATTTACTACTATGTATACTCACTGCTAATAAGTGGTGGCAGTTTGGTACATCTGTCAGTTTACACTGTCCCATGGTCAATTGTTACATGTGACAGTTGGGAACTGTAACACATTTGCTTGTGTGCTGCAGCATCTCCATCCTGCCACAGGCTGTGTGCTGAGTCGGTGTCTCCATCTCCTTTCTCTACTGTGAAAACTTGGTTCACACGGGCACTGTGACAGTGTGGATTGTCACTTGGCACAGATGTGAGTTCAAACAAAAGCTCAACAGTGAGTCCTGGTGTAATGTGTCTCTGAGCCAAGGCGTCCACCCTGACAGTCAGAAGAGGTTCTGATGACACATTCAGAGTGTAATCTAAATAAAGACCTAACAGTCTTACAGCTTGTGGAACCAGAGAGCCAACGCCCATGAGCCCCTGGCTTTCCCATCACATTGGAGAAATATGAGAAAAGTTGTGGGACATGATTCCATCTGCTGCCCCACAGTAAGGAACAGCAGACGGAATCATGGAAGGCCCCCAGATGACAACACTGTTGTTTTCAGGTGATTGCCTGGGGCATACCTGGTTGGCACACATTTCCTGTATCAAATGTTTTGCATTTGAGTTGCATGACAACAGTCATTGGAGGATTTGGCTTCTTTGGATCTTACTTAGGGAAGCGGGTGCTGCAAAGGGCCTGGCGCATTGGAGAAGGAGCTCTTGGATTCCAGGAGGGATTAAGAACCTGTGGGATGTTTTCCTGTCCAGCTGCTTCAGGGCTCATCTTTCGGCACCAGGACTTCCTGAAGCAGGGGCTAAAGACACTGTCCTTTAGCTCATGCACAGTTGGATGTGGGGCTGAAGATGCTGTCCCCAGAGCCCTGAGAACAATGGCTGTAATTAATGTCTTCATGCCGTCAACATTGATGATAGACTTTAACCTAGATGGGAATTTGGAGGGCCTGTGGGAGGCTGTCTCACACCTCAGGTGACTCAAAGGCTCTCTCTCCCTGGAGGAGGGTGACTGAGGTTCTCCCTGGAGGAAGAACTTTAGGGTTACGACAGAGCCAGAGCAACAGCGATGACAGAGTGGCAGTGCTATAACCATCCCTCCCCTGACCTCCTTCTTGCCCTCAGTAAGAGAGCTCCGACCGCTTCTAGCCGGTCTCAGTGCATGAGGCTCATTGGCTTGCACGCCCTGTATTGCAGTCTTTTCATTTCCTGAATACATTCTTTTTGGTGATGGAATACCTAGTTGGCTTTTGTTTACTGTCAACAGTGTCAATGAAACATTAACTTTTATTTCTTAGACTTTAAGAGGTTGTTTAAATGAAGATTCTCACCAAAGTGACACATGTCCACAGTCACGAGCGGTATCCTCCCGCTCTGGTCCTGCTTCCGAGAAGCAGCCGCTCCTCTCCAGCTCTCTTCCGCCTTCCTCCATGCGTCTAGTTTGGTGCTTTTACTTCTCTTTCTTGACAACTTGAGGCATCATCTTCTCTACCAGGCAGCTGTCATTTGTATCTCTACCGGACAAAAATCATACGGCTCTTCGTCTGTTTTCTACAGGTTAGCAGCACGTGGCGGCAAAGTTGTATTTCCAGAGGGTGAGAGGGTGAGCCCTTGTGTGGCTGGGCCTATTAGGCAGTGCTCCAGCATGACACTAGAAGGCACAGAGCCAGCCCCCGGACCCCCTTTTCAGGACTTGGATCACTTTTTACCGCCATCAGCCCCCTCAGCCTTCATGTGCTGCGGGTGAGGGAGGGGTGGTACCCAGATGGATGTCAGTTGCTAAGAGCGGCACAGACAGTTAGCAGTAGAGCTGAAGTAGTGATTCTCTTCATTTTTGGTTTTTCAACCTGGGTCTCCTGGAACTGGGATATTATGAAACGGTGTTTAAAATCAGAAGTGATTACCCAAGGCAGGACAGCAGAGCAAAGTGTGAGCCCCCCAGTGCCATGGTGCTGCCCCCACCAGGCAGAGCGCTCCCATCCAACTGTATTTCTCAACATCCACATCACCTGGGGCGGAAACTAGAAACCATGTGTTTGGGATTCCTCTAGACCTAGTGAGTTAAAACCGATTCCCTTCAAAATGCTGTTTAGAGCAGGGCCTAAGAATAAATATTTGACTAAGGACCCCAGTGAGTGCCAGTGGTTAACCACCTTAGGACACATTCTTCTGGATGTCCTAAGGGGAGTTTCACTTATAAAAAGACTCTGATTACTCATGTTTGCAATAGCTTATGTGCTTCTATGGGAACAAACAGATACATAAAATGCATATTAGTCGCTGATTTTGTTGACATTTATTTCCCCAAGACTGTTCTTCCTTGAGTGACTTAGAAGTGAATCGAACAAAGTGACTTGTATAAAAATGTTCAAACTCTCAAAAATATTCCTTATCTCTAAGATGGAAAGAACCCAAATTTCCATTAACCAGTGGTGGCACATTCATATAAAGAAATATCATTTGTCAATAAAAGAAGATAAACTACTGGTAGATATTTAACTAGGTGAATGTCAGAAACATTATGCCAGACACAAAGGGTTCATATTGTATAATTTTGTTTACAAGAAATTTTGTTTGTAAGAAGTTCAAGAGTAGGCAGATTGGGCAGCGGTCACTGAGCAGATCGGACTCTTCTCATTCCTCCGCTTCCTCAGCAGCCACGTCTGATAAAACCGGTGTGGCCGAGATGGAGACATTTGGTAAGTTGAAACTGAGGAAGACAGAAATGCAAGAGAAAACTCCAGTGCCGTCCAAAGAAACAACTGAACAGGAGAAGCAAGCAGGCAAATCGTAATGAGGCCCGCACCGCCAATACGCGCTGTACATTCCACAAGCATTGCCTTCTTATTTTACTTCTTTTAGTTGTTTAACTTTGTAAGACGCAAAGAGGCTGGATCAGTTTAAATGACTGCACTGCCCCTTTTCACATCAGAACTACTGACAATGAAGGCCACACCTGCCTCTGGCTGGTGTGGACAGGAACAGCAGGGAAGGACAGGGAAGGGACAAGACAAGGGAAGGACAAGAACGTGCGTGCTGGTGAAAGGAGAAGCTGGGTGGGACGACAGTGAAATCCAGAGTAAAAACCGAGGTGGTCCAAGGTGTCCTGCAGGCTGTAAGATGGAATTTAATCGGAGTGCCATTTTATTTCATTAAAATGATTTTAATTATTATATTGCACAATTTTAAAATATGCAAATAAAAAGTTTTAAAACCTGAAAAAAAAAGCAGTTGAAGAATAGGCAAACTCAAGCTGTGATGATAGAAATCGGAATAGTGGTTGCTTGGCATGGGTGAGGGCACACAGAAGATCCTAAAAATTGCCATAGACCTAAAACTAAAAACATTCAAAGAATAAAAAACCATGCCGGCTTTGAACGCCCCTATAGCAACACAGTACGCCAGAATGGGGTGCTCTCCATGTTCCCAAGTTAACTATTTTCCATTGTTGAATTCCACACCAAGTCATTCTGTCAGACATAGGGGCAGAATAAGCCTCTTCTCAAACAAGCAAGATTTACCTCCTGTGTGCTTGGATGGACAGCTACTAGGGAATGTGCTCTGCCCAAACAAAGAATCGCACTAAGGAAAGACCAAGACACCTGCTCCTGGAAGCAGGGATCTGACCAAGGGAAAGCAGTGCAGGCCTGCAAGGTGGCGGTGGAGGAGATAACATGAGACTGGGGGACAGAGTGAGTGAAGCTGCTCATGGCTCGGGGG
Source organism: Carollia perspicillata (assembly GCA_004027735.1). Taxonomy (NCBI): domain Eukaryota; kingdom Metazoa; phylum Chordata; class Mammalia; order Chiroptera; family Phyllostomidae; genus Carollia; species Carollia perspicillata. Next base: position 13,485 of record PVKM010021460.1, on the reverse strand, counting down.
ACCGATGCAGTCAAGTTGTAACATACTCGATATGTTTGCACGGGTCAGGAGGAAATTTCAACAGTGTGGGGAACTTGCAGGATGCTAATTTATGTAGAAAAATAAGCAAAAACAAAACCCCGTCCCCCAAATCAAAAACAAAAATAAGGCAGTTCTTAATTACAGGGAAAAATTAACTAGGAAAAAATATAATCCTAATTTACTATATGGCCTGACTCAGAATAGTATTTACATTGAAATAATAATATAAACTGGGGTGATCTATCCAAAAGTACGGCATGAATATTTTGGGGCGTGTGTGTGTCCACATGTATGACAGACAGGGGTAAAATCAGTTGGGGATGAAAGAGTTAAACCGAAAAGTTGATAAGTACCAACATAATCATGGTTTTTAGAGATAGAAGGCAAAGATTAAAAAGTATCTGTTAATGGAGTTAGTAGGTGTCTCTGGGTAGCAATTTATAGTATCTGTTCCATTTTATAATAAGATTAGTACTACTCATTGACTCTTAAAATTATGTACAAGAATAATTTTGATAAAACTTAATTTAAAAGTCTATGGTTCCTAATGATTCTGGTACCATACAGTGTGTGTGAGGGGACAGGGAGTTGTTTTCCCAGCACCACGCAACTTGGACACCATCTGGGTGTCTTACGATTCAACTCAGTTCTGACACAATCTACCTGGAGACAGTCAGCATCAGACTCCATAGGGTAAGAGCTCAATCCTACAGGACTGCCCTGTGCCCCACAAACTTTAAACACCAAAGTCAGGTTGTCACCTGTGCTGCCGACTGGCTATAGACTGAGGTGTGGGGGAGGGCAGAGAAGAAAGGGCCAGCTCTCCTCGGCAACGGGGAAGCTCGCCCCACTCCTCCGTTTCTGTGAGCCAGCTTCTAGAGGCAGGGCGTCACACCTGGTGTGACCCCTTCCTAGGAGCTGGTGAGGCCTGAAAAGTCTCTGACTACATGTAGGGGAAACTTTTGTTTCTGGAAATGCAAAAATCAGAGCTAAGAGGACTGGTGAAAGCTTTCATTTTTCCATATGAAAATTCAGGTTTTATCCATGGTCTCAGAAATGATGTTTTCAAGCACATCATCAGTCATCTAACCCTCGCTACTAAGTTGCATTTAAGTTGGACTAGAGAGAGGACGTAGACGGGGAGAAGTCCGTCCTCCGGAAGGATGTGTCGTCGCCTGGCCGGCAGGACCGCCCCCTGCGGTTGCCAAGACTGGGTTCGGGTCTGTGGAGATGGACTGAGTATTTCCATTCTTTATAGACCATGTCTTCGGATTGTAATATTCGGGTGTTTATACTTCAAACTTATATAAATGGCTTTATTTTGTTTGTAAAATTTAGATAGAAGAATTTCTGGCTCTCCCATCCAGCTGAATTTATTTCTCCCTCTCTTTTTACTACTGATACATGATTTATTTTTACCTTTAAAATAATTAATATTGTACTTATTTTGTTTTGTTTTATGTGAGGATTTTAAAATAATTAGTACATTTGGGTTTTGAAAGAATTGTTATAAGAATTAAGGAAAGAATGAAATTGTGGCGAACACTCCATAATGATAGCTATTGTATTATTATTATTATTATTTTCTGAAAATTGAAGAAATCTCTTTTGGACCCATTATCTATGTTTTGAGAAATGTTGAGGTTTGAGGGAATATTAATGACAATTATATCCTAGATGTAAATAAAAGGTACCCACATGAACTCACCCCCCAGCCGAAGACACAGAACTAGGACCTCTGGAGCCCCCCGCGTGTTCATCTTCCTTCCTGTCCCTCCCCTCCCCTCCCTCAGGCACACCTGTCATCCTAAATTTCATGCTTACCATTCCCTTGCATTTTGTTGTAATTTCACACATATATGTACCTCCCCTCAAAAGTTTAGTTTTGCATGTTTTTAAATTTCACGCCAGTGAAATCATACTGTTTGCATTCTTTCACAGCTTGCTTCATGTCCCTGGGTTCACTCGTGGTTATGACATGCAGTGCATGTGTTGGCCTTCAGGCCAAAATGCAAGTGTGACACCAACGATGAGATAGACTAGAGGAGTGGGTGGGAAGAGCCTCTGGCTGCAACCTGGCTGTGACAACTCCGAGAAAGTCCAGACCAGACTGGCGGGGAGCCCCAGGCAAAGCTTACCTGCAGAGGCTCCCGAGGCACAGGAAGGCTGCAGTATGGCTGCGCTCAGTCACGCCTGAGCAACTGGCAGAAGCCCAGGCAGAGGTGGTGGCAGCCAGGGTAGTAGGGGTGGTCCAGTCGTGACAGCCCGAGGCTGTCTGCCAGCTCTTCTTCTGGTAGTAGGTTCTCTTCAAGGGAGATCCAACTCTCTCCCGTTTTTCCCAGCTTTACTGAGATACAATACATACACCATTGTGTAAGTGTAAGGTAAACAATGTAATGATTTGGTACACAATTACTACCACCCTAAGGTTAGTTAACACCTCGATCATCTCACATAAATATCATTCATGTGCATGTGTGTGTTGAGAACATTTCAGATCTACTCCACAGCAACTTTCATTTATGACATAAGTACTGTTAGCCATAGTCACCCTGCCGTACACTGGAGCCCAGAGCTTACTCACATTACAACCCGTCATTTGTACCTGTGACCAGCATCCCCTCACTTCCCCCACCCAGCTCCTGGCACCACCGTTCAACTTTTGGAATCAACTTTTTTAGACTCTACACATAAGTGAGATCGTACAATATTTGTCTTTGTTGGCCTGACTTATATAACTTGGCATAATGCTTCCAAGTTTCACCCATGTTTGCTCAAATGGCAGGATTTTCTTCTTCCATGACTGAATAATATTCTGTTGTATGTATACATGCCACATTTTTTACCCACTTATCTCTCAATAGACACTTAGATTGTTCCTATGTTTTAGCTATTGTGAATAATACTGCAAATACAGAGAGGTAGGCAGCTCTCCAAGACAGTGATTTCATCCTTTTCAGATAAATATCCAGAAGTGAAATTGCTGAGTCACATGGTAGCTCTATTTTTAACTTTTTTACTGTGTAATATAAGTTTAAATTTTATTTATTTATCTTTAGAGGGGAAGGGAGAGAGAGAGGGAGAGAAATATCAGTGTATGGTTGCCTCTCGTGCACCCCCTGCTGGGAACTGGCCTGCAACCCAGGCATGTGCCGTGACTGGGAATCGAACCTCGATTGTTCGGTTCACAGGCCTGTGCTCAATCCACTATTTTTAACTTTTTGAGGAGCTTCTGCACAGTTTTCCACAGTGGCTGCACCAGTTTCAGGTGTGAGGTGGTATCTCATTGTGGTTTTGATTTGCATTTCCCTAATGATTGAGCACATGTTCATATAGTTGTTGGTCATTTGTATGTCTTCTTTAGGAAAAAGTCTGTTTAGGTCCCTCACCCATTTTTTTAAAACTGGGTTATTTTGATTTTTGCTCTTGAGTTGAATGAGTTCCTTATAGATTTTGCATGTTAATCCCATATCTGGTGGATGGTTTGCAAATGTTTTGTACCATTATGTAGGTTAGCTCTTAATTCTGTTGTTTCTTTTGTGGTGCAGAAGATTAGTATGATGTCCCACTTGTTAATTTTTGCTTTTGTTGCTGTGCTTTTGATATCATGTCAAGAATTATTGCCAAGAACAATGTTAAAGAGATTTTCTCTATGTTTTCTTGTAGGGGTTTTATGATTTCACATCTTACTTTTAAGCTTTTAACACATTTTGAGTTAACTTTTGTGAGTGGTGTAAGACAGGGGTCCAATTCCATTCTTACATGTAACTATCCAGTTTTCACAACACCATTTACTAAAGAGACTAGCCTTCTCCATTGAGTATTCTTGCTTCTTTGTCAAGTACTAGCTTGCTTTATATGCATGAGTTTATTTCCGGGGTCTGTATTTTCTTCCATTGATCTGTGTGTCTGTTGTTATGCCAGCGCCATGCTGTTGGACTATTCTAGCTTTGTATTAAAGTTGGAAATCAGGATGGTGATGCCTCCAGCTTTATTCTTTTTTCTCAAGATTGCTTTGGTTACATGAGGCCATTTGTGGTCTTGTATGAATTTTAGGATTGTTTTTCTATTTCTGTGAAAATGCCATTATAATATAGATAGGGATTACATTGAATCCATTGATAGCTTTACATAGTATGGGCAGTTTAGCAATATTAAGTTAGACACTGGTGAGCATGTGCACTATGTGGCCGTCGTATTCAAAATGACTGAATGAGTAGAGCAATGAGTCTATTTCAAATTTTGTATTAAGCTTGAACATTCCTCCATGAAAAATATTCAGACGATTTGGAAGGCCATGGATATGGGCAGCTGGTGATTGGTAGCTTCATAATAACAACATGCTTGCTCATGCACCACGTCTAATGCAGAGTTTTTTTTGGCAAAACATCAGATCACCCAGGTGACTCAGCCCCGCTACAGCCCAGATTTGGTGCCCCGTGACTTCTGGCTTTTCCCAAAACTAAAATCACCTTTGAAAGGGAAGAGATTTCAGACCATCAATGAGATTCAGGAAAATACAAAGGGGTAGCTGATGGTGATTGGGAGAACTGTGTGAGGTCCCAAGGTGCCTACTTTGAAGGGGACTGGGGCATCATTGTCCTGTGTAAAATATTTCTTGTATCTTGTGTCTTCTTCAATAAATGTCTATTTTTCATATTGCATGGCTAGATGCCTTCTGCACAGACCTCATATAACCTGCCGCCATTGAATGGAATGCTCTTTATATGTCTGTTAGTTGCATGCAGGGGTGTCCAGCCCATGGACCGCAGGCTGTATGCAGCCCAGGATGGCTATGAATGTGGCCCAACACAAAATTGTAAATTTACTTAAATCATTATGAGATTTTTTTTGTTTTTGTTAGTGTTTGTGTATTTAATGTGTGGCCTAAGACAACATTTCTTCCAGGGTGTCCCAGAGATGCCAAAAAGTCGGACCCCCGTTGTAGTTTGAATCCAATGTTTCCTTGTTGATTTTCTGTCTGGATGATTTATCTGTTGTTGAAAGTGGGGAATTGAAGTTCCTTACCATTATTATATTGTTGCTTATTTCTCCCTTGAGATCTTTTAATATTTCCTTAATATATTTAGGTGCTTCAATGTTGGGTGCATATATATTTACAATTATTTTAAATTTTTGATGAATTACCCCCTTTATGATTATATAATGAACCTCTCTGCCTGTTGTTTAGAGGTTTGTTTTACTTGAAATCTATTTTGTCTGACATAAGTGTAGCTACCCCTCCTTTCTTTTGGCTTCCATTTGCATGAAATATCTTTTTCTACACTTTCACTTTTAACCTATGTGTATCCTTAAAAACTGAGTCTCTTGTAGACACCATATAGTTGTGTCTTATTTTTTATCCATTCAGGCACTCTATGCCATTGATTGGGGAAGTTGATACATTTACATTTAAAGTAATTATTGATAGGTAAGTACTTACTAATATCATCTTATTAATTATTTCTGGATGGATTTTTTTTCATTCCCTGTTCCTTTCATCCTCTCTTGCTGTCTGCCTTTGTGAATGGATGACTTTCCATAGTGGTATACTTTGACTTCCTTCTCTTTACCTTTTTCGTTTCTATTGTAGGGTTTTGCTTTGTGGTAACAATGAGGTTTACAGGAAACATCTTAAAGCATAATTGTCTATTTTAAGCTGGTAAAAACTTCAACCACATGCCGAAATTCTATTCTCCTTCACCAACATTTTGTATTTCTGATTGCACAACTTGCCTCTTTTTATATAGTGTATAGATTAACAAATTAATGTGGCTACCATTATTTTTAATACTTTTGTTCTTTAATCTTTATAATAGACATAAGAGATTAACACACTCCCCTATTCCAGTATTAGAAAATTCTGAATTTGACTATTTGTTCACCTTTACCACTGCGTTATTTATTTTTGTGGTACTGTAAATAATAATATAAATGAAACTACTTTATTTTTTAATTTTAACATTTTAATTATTTAAAAAATGTAATAGTTTATTTTTATTGTATTTTTTCACTACCATTTATCTCCTTTATACTCCCATCCACTTCCATCCATCCCCTTCCCCCCTGCAATCACCACATTGTTGTCCGTGTTCATGAGTCCTTTTTTGTTTTGCTTGATCTCTCTACCCCTCAACCCCCACCCCAGAACTGTCATCCTGTTCTCTATTTATGAATTTGTCTCTATTTTGCTTGTTAGTTCAGTTTGTTCATTAGATTCCACATATGAGTGAAATCATATGGTGTTTGTCTTTCTCTGACTAGTTTATTTCACTTAGCATAATGTTCTCCAGGTCCATTCACATTATTGCAAAGGGTCACATCTTCTTCTTTTTTATGGCTAAGTAGTATTCCATTATGTAAGTATACTATAATTATTTTACCCACTCATCTACTGATGGACATTTGGGCTGCTTCCATATCTTGGTTGTTGTAAATAACACTGCAATGAACATTGGGGTGCTTGTATTCTTTTGAATTAATGTTTTGGGCTTCTTTGGATAAAATCCCAGAAGTGGAATGCATCACTTAAAATGCATCCAGAACTGCCATGCCAGAGGACCTGCTTTGCACATCTTATATCTTAAACCTTTGGAAAGCTAAAACACCACAAGATAACCTTTGGACTTGGCCTAGGGTAACACTGTGTCCAAAGAACTGTTTGCAAAAATTTTTTAAAAAACATATTATGACCACTGAACTGATGAGTACTGGATTGGAAAATTAAAAACACTGTTTAGAATTAACCTCACTATGTTATGTTATCTGCACCAATAGAAATATCTTCTTTCTATTGATATAATTATTCCCTTTCTGGTTCTCTTATTTTTGCTTTTTGCCTTTGTTTCCTAACCAGAATATCATTTGAGCTTCTGCCTGAAATAAAGATTTCCAAATAACTATTCTTATTGATCTCAAATAAATGTTTATTGCCTTTCACTTTGAGAGGCCCTTTTATTTTCACTTTAACAGTAATTACCATTCCTTCATTTTAGCTTGAAGAACTTCTTTTAGCATTTCTTGTAAGACAGAGCTATTGGTGATGAACACCAGCTTTTGTTTGTTTGGGAAAGACTTTATCTTTCCTTCATTTCCAAAGGACAGCTGTGCTCTATTAAATACTCTTGGTTGTCAGGGTTAAAAATTTTTTTCCTTAGCCCTTTAAGTATATCGCCCCACTCTTGTCTTACAGTCAAGGTGGTGACATAGGAAGATGTGGCTCGCCTCTTTGCACAACCACATCAAAATTACAACTAAAATATAGAACAGCCATCACTCAGGAACATCAGAGAATCAAGTTAAATGGAAGTCTGACAACTACGGAATTGAAGAAATTGCACCCATCCAGACTGGTAGGTGAGGTGTGGATGCGGATTGGGCTGGCTCCACATCCATGTGGATAAAATTTCAGGAGGGCTATCTTGGGACCGAGGAGTCCCAGACCCACACCAACACCCCCAGCCCAGGATTCCAGTGCCAGGAAGATAAGCCCCCACAACTTCTGGCTGTGAAAACCAGCAGCGATTGAGTTGGTGGAGGAGCCTACTGGAGCCTTAAGCAGTTCCTCCTGGGGAACCCACACGTGGACTCACCTACTCAAACTTTCTGAGCTCCAGCACTGGGGTGGCAGCTTGAAGGACACAAGTGGTTTACAGGGAGAGACTGAAGTGTCTGGCATCAGGGCAAGCAGAAGCAATTGTTTCTTTTTGAGCCCTCCCCCACCCACAGAGCTGCTAGGCTGGTACCATATCTGAGACTCCATCAACCTGGCTAACGCTGTGTGACCCACCCTGGAAATCCACAGAGGCTCTACCCCACTCAACTTATGGGCCCACCCAAGCTGCTTTTTCATAAGAATGGCTGGTCTTGGTTCCTAATCCTATCAAATAAGCAACAGCTGGCGCCAGTGAGCCCTAGTAGCAGCCAGATTAGAGTCACAGTTTGGCTTCCCCCGGGAATCTCCAAGCCCAGCACCAGAAGCAGCCAACTCAGATTGCTTTACAACTCAGGCAGGGTTCCCCCAACAAAACACAGGTTGAGATTGAGCTTGACCTGCACCACCTGGGAAACCCCAGGACCAACACAACCAACGGAAAGCTGCAGACCACATCAGAGCACCACCACCCTACCCCTGCATAGTTGATCCTCCACAGAAGGTGGAGGTTAGTGGTTACAACTAGTCCTTGTAGCTGACTGACAAAGGTATATCTCTCCCATTGATCTTGCAACAGCAACCAAGGCTAAACTACAAGAGAAGGGGGTACTTGACCCACATGAAGGATGCACATTGAGTATCCAGCTTGGGTGCTAGGGGAAGGTGTGCCACTGGATCCTATAGGACACCTACCACCTTAGGCCACACTACCAAGACATGGAGTCACAGCAGCTCTACCTAATACATAAAAACAAACCCAGGGAGGCTGCCAAAATGAGGACACAAAGAAACATGGCCCAAATGAAAGAACAGATCAAAACTCCAGAAAAAGAGCTAAACAAAATGGAGATAAGCAATCTATCAGATGCAGAGTTCAAAACACTGGTTATAAGGATGCTCAAGGAACTTAGTGAGGACCTCAGCAGCATAAAAAAGATCCAGACAGAAATGAAGGATACACTAATTGAAATAAAGAACAATTTATAGGGAAACCACAGTAGAATGGATGAAGCCAAGTATCATGCCAATGATTGGGAACATAAGGAAACAAAAAACAACCATTCAGAACAAGAAAAAAAAATCCAAAAAAAGAAGGATAGTATAAACAGCCTCTGGGACAACTTTAAGCAATCTAACATTCACTTCATGAGGGTGCCAGAAGGAGAAGAGAAAGAGTAAGAAATTGTAAATCTGCCTGAAAAAATAGTGAAAGAGAATTTTCCTAATTTGGTGAAGTAAATAGACATTCAAGTCCATTCAAGTGCAGAGAATCCCAATTACAATGGATGCAAAGAGGCCCACTCCAAGACACATCATTATTAAAAGGCCAAAGGTTAAAGATAAAGAGGGATTCTTAAAAGCAGCAAAAGAAAAGAATTTAGTTACCTGAAGGTTGCCACATGCGAAGGGGGAGAGGGAGAATGGGTGAAGAGGATTAAAAAGTACAAATAGGTAGTTACAGAATAGCCAAGGGGATGTAAAGTACAGTATAGGAAATGGAGTAGCCAAAGAACTTATGTACATGACCATGGACATGAACAACGGTGGGGGGATTGTTTGAGGGAGTAGGGATGCTGGGTATATGGCGCAAAGCTGGAAAATCAAGACAATTGTAATAGCATAATCGATAAAATATAATTTAAAATATCTTAATTGTATTTAAAATATTATATTTAATAATAATATAATTATATTATATTTAACATAATTATTTAATATTAAATAATTTTATTTAAAATCATTCCACTCTCACCTGGTCTACAAAGTTTCTGCAGACAAATCCAGTGATGTTTTCATGAGGCTTTCCTTGTATGTGAGGAATTTCTGTCTTCATTTTAAGAATTTTCTATTTTTCTTTGATTTTAGACAGTTTTACTTTAGTGTGTCCTGGAAAAGATAATTTGGGGTTGAAATTTCAGGCACCTGTGAACTTTATGAACTGGGATGTCCAACTCTCTCTTCAGGCTTGAGTAGTTCTCAGTCATTATATTTTAAAATGAGCTTTCTGCTCCTTTCTCCCTCTCTCGAAATTCTGGGGCTTCAATAATGCATATATTGTCTGTTAATAGAATTTCATAATTTACATAGGCTTTCATCAGTCTTTTTCATTCTTTTTTTATTCATCTACCTGAATAATTTCAAATGACCTGGCTTCTAGTCCATGAAGTTTTTCTTCAGTTTAATTCAGTCTGATATTGAAGCTCTCTATTGAATTCTTCCGTTTATTCACTGTATTCTTCAACTGAAGGATGGCTGTTGTTTTTTTTTTTCTTAATGGTTTCTATTTCTTTGTTCATGTATTGCTTTCCTAATTTTGTGTATTTATCTGTAACTAAGTTTCTTTAAGAGGACTATTCTGAATTCTTTTTCAGACAATTCATTGATCTCCATTTCTCTAGGGTCATTTATTGTTGCTTTATGCATTTCCTTTGGTGGTTTTAGATTTTCTTGATTATTCGTGATCCTTGTGTCCTTCAGTGGTGTCTGCACTTTTGAGAAAGCAGGCACCTCTTTCAGTCTTACAGACTGGCTCCAGCAGAAAAAGCCCTCACCCCGTACATATTATAGGAGGGCTGACTATTGGTATCTGTGGGAGGGCTTGTTTCTGGAGTCCTTGGAGGAGCAGATATGGTCCTTGGGTCAGCAGGCAGGCAGGTCCACAGGGGCTGGCTGGTGCCTGAGTCTGTAGTGGTAGGCCTGGATCCTAGGTCCACAGGGATCAATCACGTGCTGAGGACCATTGGGGAGAGTCTGGCATATAAGTACACAAAGACTAGCCTGGTCCTGGGCCAGGCTGGGAACCTGGGTTTATGGGAGTTGGCCTGGAGTCTGGGGCCATGAGAGCCACCATGACACTAGGGTGAGTCTCATGTCTGGGGCCTTGGAGGTTCGCCTGGAACCTGGAGCCATGAAGGCACGGGGACCGGCCTGAAGGTTGAGTCCATGAAGGCTGGTCTAAAGGTTAGGGCAGTGGGGGTTGACCTGGAGCTATGGCAGTTTGGGAGCTTACGTCTGTGGGAGCCTGCCTGGAGCCTGAGGTCTTTAGGGTTGTCCTAGTGCTAGGGGAGGCCATGAGCCTGGGTCTGTGGAGCCAATTCAGAGCTTAAATCTATGCAGGCCTGGCAATAGAGTAGCCTGGGAACCTGGGTCCATGGGAACCTGTTGCGAGCCTGGGGTCCCAGGAGTAAGCCTGGCAATGGGGAGAGCTGGGAGCTTGGATTTGCAGAAACCTGGGGGCAATGAAAGCTGGCTAGATGCTGGAGTGGGCTGAGAGCCTGGGGACAGCCTGGGGCTGGTGCAGGGGTCTGTGGTGAAACTGGGTGCTAGCATTACCCTATTTTCCCCACAGAGAGGATGTCTTTGTACTGGGCTGCCCTGGCTTGGGGGAAGAAGAAAGGAGTTTTGTGAGACGGTCTTTTCTAACTTCTTCAATGCATTTTTCTCATTCTGTATTCCACCCAGGTGCTATAATCTCTCACCTAGAATCCTTTGATCTTGTGAAGATATTTTAATATGTGCATAGTTGTTCCAATTAATGTTTCTGGGAGGAAACAAGTCCTAGAATTTCCTATACCTCTATCCTGGTGTTATTACTCTCCAATTCTCTCTTCTGCTGTGAGCTATCTGTTGCCAAATGCAAATTATTGAATATTTTATTTTATTTATTATTGTATTATATAGTTCTAGAAGTACTTTTAGGCTCTTTCAAATCTGTCAGTTTCTATAGTTTGTTATTCTAAAAAATATTTCCATATTTGTCATTTATTTTTTAAATATGATTAAGATAGTTGTTTTAAGTTCTATATATAATCATTGCAGAATCTGAAATCTGTGTGTTTCTGCCATCTTGCTTTGTTTGCTTGTTTTGCTCTTTTTGGTCTTGTTCTTCTGATCTTATTTATTTGTATGCCTAGTAATCTCCAACTATTATGGATTGTTGTCTTTGTAAAATTGTTTGAGTGGCTGTGCCCTCCTCTAGAGAGCTTTTCTCTCTCTTTTAATAGAAAACGTTTGGCTTACATTAAACCAAATACATTTGGAGAATTCCTGGCTAAGTCAATCTGTAATTATGCAAAGCAAAATTCCTTGTGAGGCCTTGTGATGGCTCCAGCCTTCCAGGAACGAGTGCGTATGTTGACGCCTTTCCCTCTCCCGCTTCGCTCAGTGCCAAGACAGCACACTGCATGGGTCCCAGAGACTGGAGAAAGGTGAGGATTGGTCTAGATCTGGCTCACTGGTGCCCTCCCCAGCCCCGGGCAGAGTTCTTTCTTTTTCTGCTGGTGTGACTGGAATACTGGCATGGCATGTGCTAGATCATCACAGAATATACATTGGTTTTAATGTTCCTCTGTTTCAGCCCCTGATTCTATAAGTCTGGGGTGGGGCCTGAAATTCTGCATTTCTGACAAGCTGCCAGATGATGCTAAAGCTGTTGGTCCATGGACCACAGGTTGAATATCAAGGATGTTCACAACAAGGACAATTCTGTCTAATAATTGGCCACTATGTGAGCACTAGCGAAATCAAGTGGTGAAAATTATGCTACAGGAGTAGGGAAAAATGTGTGGTGTTGAGGTGACCAGATTAGACCTTGACCCGAGTAGTAGAGAATAGATGTGAATGGGCCAAGGCAGTGATTTTCAACCTTTTCCATCTCATGGAACACATAAACTAATTACTAAAATTCTGCTGCACATCAAAAATATATTATTTTTCCTGATCTAACAGAAAAGTAGGTATAATTCGGTTCATTCACACCAGATGGCTATGGTCATTTTTTTTTATTTGACACTCTAAGGGAAGAGAGGTCCGCGCCCCTGACTGAACAGTCAGGTACTGCATGTTTTGAAATTGTGGCGGCACACCAGTTGAAAATCTCTGGACTAAGGAATGAAATCCCAAGGCAGATCTGGTTTTGGCTCCCTAAAGAAAGAGGGGAGACTTTATCTACAGACTGTATCCCTGTGGAGTCTTTTTCTTGCAGGCAGAGAAGTTTTCTTCATCATATTTGACACAATGTCCCTTTCAGAAGACTCTATCCCTCAGTTATAAAGGATGTCACCTTCCTACTAGGGAGAGGTAAGTAGTGGCCGTGGCTACCTGGTGTCACCCTTATCACCTCCATCCAGCTCCATCTCTCTGGACTAAGTGCCCTGGCCACACGGAGGTCTGTGTGTTTATAGGATGGAACAAGGAATCTGAAAGACCCCACGTATGGTTGTGAGCAAGTTTGCATTAATACCAATGTGTCCTGGATGTTTGCTTCTTTTTGCCCTATGGCAGGGCATCGAGCCCCTCCCCACAAGATATCCAAGTGGGCCCAGTCTATAGAGGGAACAAAGGGGTGATGTCATGGGCTCTGGACTTCCTTCTCAGAGCATGGAAGCCAACTTATGCTAGGACACCTGGGGCAGCTCCTCTTCCTTCTGAACCCTTGTTTTGACTCAGGGACACCTGCTACACCTTTACTGGTGGGTGCTTTATAACCTTACACTACTCAGGAGGTGGCTGTGGGGCCACCCAGGACGGGAATGTAGGGGTGATTTATATTCCACTGTGCAGCAAGACTGCCGGGGAGGTCACAGGGAGTGAATGTGAGCATGTCTTTATGTGGCCAGGAAGGCTGATGGAGAGCACAAAGGTGAAGACTGGGTTTAATTTGCCGGTGGTCATAGCAAAAAGGCTGGTAGAGGTAGTGAGGGGCCTGGTGACAGATCCAGGGGCTTCACTAGACCAGCTGCTCCAGGAAGCTGTCATGTTCAGGGGCTCTTTACCCCTGACCTAGGGAGCTTGTTTAGGAAATAATCCCA
>PVKM010021459.1:0-22559 GCA_004027735.1 Carollia perspicillata | reverse complement strand
AGTGCTGATATTCAGACCCAGGACTTGCTCCCAAGACTGTCTCTTTGGCCATTGACTTTGGGACGTTGACCTTACCACCCAGCACATCTTCCCATCCAAGTATGATAACCATTTGTACTTTCGCTCACACACATTTGTACAAGTCCAAAGGATTTATTTTGTCTATGGAGGGTGATTCAATGGGTTCAAAACTAGTATTATTAGCATGACATTTTAAATTATATAACATGATTGCTTATAGGAAACACATTCCTTTTTGTAGATTTATGATGCCTGCTGTGCCATGCAATTAAAAGTTCCAGAAAGGCACTCTCAGCATGTCAAATTCTTGAGCCTGATTTATAGGATTAGAGCTTTTCCCTTTTGTGATTCAATTAAAGCATTTCACATCGGGCTATTATAGAGTTTAGACTCTGATCATAATTTGGATGCTGAACTATTAGATGAGCATGTGACCTGATTATAAATAAACTGAATTTCTTATTTGTAAGAAACCATAATTAAAGATGCAGTCAAAATGGCATAAGAAGCAGTTAAGTTAAGGCCTGTGTGATAGACTTCCATGATAAAGTAGGTAATACCAATCTGTGATTGATTGTTGAGATCTGTTAAGAAATTAAATATAAAAATGGAGACCTGGTGATACATGCTTTGGATTTTAATGCAGGGTTGAATTTTTCTCAACCCTACTGAAGTATACTTATATACAAATTTCCTCCAAATGATTTCTTGTGTCCCTTCCTCCCTCCCTGCTAAGGGATTGAATTATTGACCAGGTCAGTGATGTGGGCAAAAATCATTCTTTTTTTATATGGACCTGGAGATAAGAACCAAGAAAATTCTGGTTTCAAATTCCTTGAGATCTGAGCCCAGTCTAGCCTTATCTGGAAAGTTCTATTCATTGTGTGCCCAGCTAATATCACCTTAAAAGGTAGTGAATGTTTTCCTGCAAACAGATAATAGTTTCAGACCCATCAAAACAGAAAAAGGAAAGAGAATCACTAGCATTACAGTTTGAGCTCAGTTGGTGGTTAGTTCAGGAAGAAATATGATTTACTTTGTCTTGATGTTTAGTTTTCTTTTTTATATTTGATGATGAGAAGAGTTAAATCTAAATTGAATGATGTTGACTGGGGCATTAAGAAATAGCACCTGCTCTTCAGGAAAGGAAGAGGGGAAAGAAGCACTCAAGCATGAAGACCAAATAAATCTTTAAATGATGCAATAAAAGAATGATAACTGAGAGATGATGTGTTTGCCCTGGCCCATAGAGATGTCAAGTTTCCACCTGTGGAGATGGATAAGCGTCTGCTTAATAGAGAAATATAATTTTGAAAGAACAGTGGCCCAGACCACTTACAAAAGCAACAAATGAGTGATCTACGGATAATATAAATTTGACACATCTCAGTCTTTGAAGATGCTATTAGGCTGAATGCATTTCCATCAGGAGAGTATGTGGCCTCATTCCAGGCCTCATTTTCCCTCTCCTGGGCTAATGTAATCACCTCCGAACTGGCATTTCTGACTCCTCCTCTTCCTACCCTCTCCAATCTATTTTTTTGTGTCACCACATAATCTTTCTAAGACCCAAATCTTAAGCCATTTCCATGCTTGAAAATGCTTCACAAACTCACCTTCATCTACAGAATAAAATCCAGATGGATTGTGATCATAGTATGAAACGCTAGCTGTCATCAGGCCCTCCATTACCTCTTCAGTCACCACGCTCACACCCCCTGCCTCACCAACCATGCTGCAGCCACAGTGAATTATTCGAGATTCTCTTTCTGGGCCCATGCTGTTTTTCACCTCCATACCTTTCTTCGTGAAGACTTCTCAGTCAATATAACCTTGTATATTTTCCAAGCATGCTCTCCTAAATGGCTTCTCTGATTCCTAATCCTGTTGTTTTTGACTGATCCTTTAAATTTAGCCAGATTATAGCCCCCAAATCATAGAACCTATACAACTTACCCAAATTCATTGGTTTATGTACATATTGGTTCATCTCTCTATATTGGGCTAGAATTCCATGAAGGTAGCATTATACCTTATTTTAATCTTTGATATCAAACACATATCAGAGTTATAGGTGCTCCATACAGCTCTAGATGCATTAACTACTAAAAGCTCTGTGAAATGTGTATTGACATACTTAGTTGAATCTAGCTAAGGGTGGGGAGTTTAAAATCTTTTGTACTCGTTTTCCCTCTTTGATTAGGCATATTTATGAGGTCTAATAACTACTTGAAGTTCTTTATAGCACATATACTCATCCAATCCTTTGTCTCTAGTGAAGCAATGCTACAGAGAGATGATATGTGTGTGTGAGGGTGTTTTATATACTGTAAAACTGTGTATTCCCTCAGTATTGAAAAGCTTACAGCGCTTAAGAATAAGATGCTATACATTCATTAAAATGAATAGACTTTATCTACAGATAGCACCATGGATAGAGTTGAGAAATAAAATGTTGAATAAAAAAGCAAGTGTCAGAATTATAATAGCATCACATAAAACATATGTATATGGTGTGCATATATTCACATGTATGTATACCATGCATATGTGCATGTGTGTATATGTTTGTGTGGTATGCATATATTTTCACCTACTAGCTAAAATTTATTTGTGACTCCAAGTAATACTCATGGTGCTTTCATCATTATTTGTGAACATGTGCAGAGCATCATTTTAGTGTCCTGACCTTTATGTTTCCAGCCAAGGTCAAACCAGACAACACTGCCTGATCATTCCAGCCCTCATCCTCTAAACAAGTGTCCTTTTCACAATATATTCAATATTTGACACCAAGTTTTTTAAATCTTTCTGCTTTTACTCAGTACCATGTTTTCTTTCTCTTTTTCTATTTGAATCTTTGTGCTTTTTCCTTTCAATTTTACAGTTTAAAATAGTCCTCCAGTGTAGCACTAAACTGCTGCCGCGTGTTTTCAGCACAGAGCTATCAAATGCCTCGTGGAGAAAATACGTGTTGGATAAGTTCTGTTCAGAACTTAGAACAGTGCTGTTTACTGTGAGTTCAATGTTAATGAATTAAGAATATATATGAAAGAAAGTACCTTTACACAGAAACACACATAAAATAAGGTTAAAGCTATTGATCAGCTGACAGAAATGTTCAGTCTCGTGAGTTAGGCTCATGAAAACCTAACTGTGAATAATGAAGATCAACTATATATGTAACATCGTTTATATAAATTTCAAAACAATTCAAAATAATTTATAGCAAAAATGGATACAAATCTACTTAGGAATAGTGTGGAAATTATTGGGTGGATATAAAGCGAATTAATGCTATGTTTGCCTATAATAAATAGAAAGCAAATGGGACTGGATGGGGAAGAAAGAACTTAAATTTTAAATATAAAAGTTGCCCTTATTTTACTTAAAGAAGACTGTAACCCCCCCTCCACTCAAATAAATAAATAATGGTTGATTATCTCTGTTCCCATCTCCCAAGTTCAGAGGCACGTATTTGTTTTGGATTTGGGGTTCGGGTCTGGGCAAAAGTGCTTGCAAGCTGTCATATAATTCATTGTGTCCACAACATTGCACAATATTGACCATCTTTAGTCTGACAGTCAGGAGCACACACATTTAATCCTCACTGCATTTTAGCCAAACCTACAGCTTTTCTGCACTACAAGAACGCTCACTAATAACTACTTGAAGTTCTTTATAACACATATACTCATTCAATCCTTTGTCTTTAGTGAAATGATGCTACAGAGAGATGATATGTGTGTGTAAGGGTGTTGTGATGCTCCTGTGATGTGCTTTATGCTTTCCACTCTCAGTGCTCATGCCCCTCTATCTATAATGCCCTTCCTAACCCAATACTGTTTCCCAAAGCTTGCCACAGTCACCCTCCCCACACACAGTCCACCCTGGTATTATAGCGAGTATGAGGGCTCACAAAACTTTTGCCTAGGTTCTTTTGGAGCATTCACATTCTTATATGAATCTTCTCTTTTTTCCTATGAAAGTTGAAAAGGTCCTTGAAGGCAAAGAACAGGGCCTTTTCTAGGAAATCCTCTAATTTAACAGATAATTGCATTTCTGAAAACATCTACAGAAATTAAATATGTGAATATGAAACTACATGGTTACATATTATAAAACAATTCCATTCCCAGAAAGCAGAAAATTTGTATACATTTCTAAAATTATTTCTAACAATTTGGACATATTCTTTGATAATATATGTGCTCGTATTTTATATTTTGCTTTCCTTTATAAGTTAAACTATATATGTAACCATCATAAATCCCCCAATGAAGCTAAAGATTTGCTGCTTCTGCTGTTGCTAGGATAAGGGTTTGTTTCATAAGAGGGTCGTTTTCTTTATATCCTTTTTACCCTTTTATCCCTTCCAAGGACTATTGGATTTATCATTCTTACTGCTTTTCTGTACTTCTTCACATATCTCTCCTTAAGAGTTCACGAAGGAGGGATTCATCTTACTGGTGAGCTATGGATACTATGCTGAAGATCGTGATATTGACCAGCCTATCCCTCTTGCACCTTCTCTCCTATTTGCAATGGTCACAATTAGGCTACAGTTTGCCAGGTCGCTGGCAGGAAACAATTTGTGAAGACTGCTTTGCAGACCCAACTTTTCCCAAGGGTGGGTTTAAGATGTATGTAGATGAGGGAAGTAGTAGAAAATCTTTTTTGTAGTTGTTGTTCTCACAAACAAGCTGATTTCTCCAATCCAACCTTAATAAGACGGAGATACCTTGGACTTGGACTTGGAAGATTATTGAGACTCTAGTTAGATCATTAATGATGCTGATACTATGCCTGTATATTCTTATTGAATTCTATTCTATGGTCAAGAGTTAGCATCCAGAAAGGGTTATACATGAGTATATACCTGCCCCAACTCCAAGCACTTAATCTCTGTTACATTAGAAACAAGCCAAAAGGCTGGACTATGGAGTAAGGCAGCTCTGAGTTCAAATTGCCCCTTAGACACTTAACGACTCTGCCTCTATTTCTTCATTTATTCATGGGGATATTAATTAGACCTATTTTTAAAGACTATGAAGATTAAATAAGATAATTAACTTAGACTAGTGTCTTTCCTTCAATAAATTTTAGCTGTTTTGATTATTATTTCCATTTATTCATTCTTTTAACCAATATGTTCAGTTGCATAAGTGCTAGGAATAGATACATAAACTAGATCAAATCTCTTCTATACTAATCTAGTGGAAGACTATACAGTGAAAACACATTTATTAGTTAAATGTGTTCTCAAATTTACTGCAACAGTATTTATTGGGCACCCAAGTATATACTAGGTTCTAAGTACTGGGAATGTATCAATAAGCAAAACAGACAACAAATACTTTTTAGTTCTAAATTTAATAAATAAGGAAAGTGAACCAAATATATGCACATGCATGCACTATCTCTCTGTGGTTTATACAAATAATGTTCAAAGTTGGAGGCTAAAGAATGAAAATAGGGAATGAGAAGAGAACATTTAGATTGAGTTTTCTTGGCCTGTGACCCATCAAGTACTCTAAAGCTGGAATGACCTTGAAGTGTTTGAAGGGCAGAAAGAAGTTCATGTGGATACAGTGTCCAGAGTGAGAGTGAGAACATTCTGATATTGGACTGGAAGAGATATTAGAATGAAGCCAGATCAGCTAGGGACTTGGAAGGTTTAACCTGGCTGTTGCAAGTCTGGATGAGAAGTGATGTTGGCTGGGGCTGGGAAGGCAGCAGTAAAGATGGACAACGTTGTAGACATACGCTGGGGGAGAAACCTCACTTGCTTAAGGGCATGCTGTTGATGCAAAATCCTAGGGAGTATCTGCTCCATTTCCTTTACTGTACTTGCTGTGGGCTCCAGATTTTACTCTAGGCTATTAGAGACATTTTAACAACATCAGGATATATGTGCAGAGTGGGAAAGCCACTGAGATTGTATAGATTGTAGCTGCAAATACCTAGAAAGGTGTCTCTTGTTTTGGATCCTTCAAACTGACAGGTAGCCAAATATATGGTGATGAAAGAAGACTTGACTTTGGGTGGTAAGCACACATTGCGTTATACAGATGATGTATCGCAGAACTGTGCACTTGAAATCTATATCATTTTATTACCCAATGTCACCCCCAGTAACTTTAATATGAATTTTGACATATGGGAATTGAGTGACATATATCTTACCAAGGGGTATGTGGGAAAAAATAAGGGAATTAGTTTTTATATCATTAAGTCCATATGACTGTTTTAAAAAAATGAATCTGTCTAAAAATACATCACCTGTTAAGACATTGACTGGTTCTGCTTTCCCAGCTTCTCATTCATGAGAGCCCTTCTTCCTTATTAAAAAACAAAGGTGTACCCCTCACACATCCTAAAGCTTGCTATGGCTCATTATTTAGGGGACACTAAAAAAGGGATGATTTCAAATATTGCCCTCCAGAAAATATGTTTTTAATCAAGGCATCAGAAACCTGTAGACGGTTTCCCTATACCCATGGGACTAACATGCAAGGGCAGCATCATACATGAAATCTCTTCATGCTGTTTGGTATTTTCTGAATTCATGTATCGAGAGAGGTGGTTTGAGCAATGACTGCTTTTCCTTAATAATCGCAAGTTTTTCTTCCCCAGAACAAGGGGAGTATAATGTGACACACACACAAAAAAGCTTTGGTAATGAATATTAAAGGTTGCTTACTTCACCTGGATAATAAACCCACTATCGATGTTTATTCCCTCACTTCCTTCTCTTCCTTCATCCCTTTCCTTCCCTTTCCTTCTACTATCCTCTGCTTCTGTTTGATTTTCTTCTTCCTCTATCCCTTTTTTCTGTCTTTTCTTTATTCTCCTCCTCCCGCTTCTTTTCATCCTTCACTTCCCACTCTCAGCTTTAGAATTCTGAAGTGACATGGCATTACCTTATAATGTATTAGTTTGAGGGTGACTGATAGTGTGTGCCAGGTTTGATAATTAGGCCAAATGAGCGTAAATATGTAGGATTGCATAGGCAGCAATTAGTGAGAAGGATTACTCAACTGTTAGAATGATGCCAGCCTATAGGCAGGGCATGTAAGAAGCAAATAACTATCAGTTTACATGGACTTTTTTTCAGATATTGAATTCAGATATTTTCAGAAAAGTAAGAATGTATTTCCAAAATTTTGATGAAAATATATTTAATGAGCTTTGTCATACAGAAACATTTTATCAAAAATATTTTATTGGAAAGTACTTTGAAATTAATAACTTTGCAAGTATCTTAAATTTTTCTGACTATATTGAGCGGAAATAAGGTGCTTGTAGGTGAAGGAGTCAAAGGTATAATCAATAGTCATTTTATAGTTTTTGAATTCTGTGTACTTCTCTTAAAATTTGGAAAATAAGTTACTGTGATGACTGAGTTTTAAAAAACATCCATTTGTAAGCAGTGGGTTTCTAATCCTTTGCTGTTAACAGAGCTGAAGGATATCATTGAGTTGCCTAATGATGTATAATTAAAAATAATTTTTGAGAACATACCACTACTTGGTCTTTTTGTGTTTTGGGCTTATATTTCAGAATGGTTTTAAAAAATTGATTGACATTATAATAAGAAAATTCTTTCCATTCTGATCTACTTGTCCATATGAATAATGTTTCTTTGCCGAAGCATTAAAAAAACACAAAAAAGGAATAAAATTAATGTTGAGTCTTGTATTATTTTTGCAGTGTTTTTCTTTCATAATACATAGATTAAATGGAATGAAATGGCTTATTTATTTATAGATTAATTTCTAATAAAAGTATACTTATATAACATATTTAATGATTTTTCAAAGTTCTCAACATTTTTGTCATTTTGTTCATTTGTTTGTTAATTGTAATTGTTATGACAACTCAGTAATGAAGGGATTGTTTGGTACTTAGAGTCTTATGATCAAAGAAAATTTTAAAAAATATACTAAAATACTTTATAGCAGAAAAAAGCATGAGAATGTAATGAATTAACTTATTCAGGCATAAAAGATTATATTAGGATTCAATTCTATAAAAGAAGCAGAATACACATATAACTTTAAGGAGGATAAGAAAGTAAAATTTATGGCTGCCAAAGGAAAACTTTTTTGTGTATTGTTATAAATTGCTGATGGTAGGTATCAACTTACTATGGTGTATTGAATTCATGGGCTACCTTTAAAAAGAAGCATAATGCTTTTTTTTGAAATGTTAATATTTACAATACACTAGAAATTGTATCATTTGCAGTTTTTAGAACTCATGATAATTTATCAGGGTAGATGAGCAAATTATATATATAATTTGGGAGATTATATATATATATATAATAAATGATTATTGTATATATATATATAATCTCCATTGGTCTTTGCTACCTCCCAAATCCAGGCATCTATGTAGGTACTCCACCTTCTTTTTAGTCAAGAGAAGTGTAAGGTATCCTCTTCAAGGATATATTCTTCACTTTTGAGGACTTATATGACATTTTTAAGAACAGTAGAGATTTATAGAAAATTCCGTAAGGTGTTTTCAGGGATAGATATTCTAATTATATGGTACATCTATCTTACCAAGACATGGAGGATAACCTCTTACTCTCCAGTTCATAACATGGTACTTTTAATATAGCAGAGAGAAAGCCTACCTGGGGGTGATGAGAAGGTCAAGTCCCTGTAGTCTAGATTGTGATAGAAAAAGAATATGAATCCCTGAGTCATGATATAAATAGTATCCTGCTGACTGCCTGGGTGAAAATTAACTCTAAAATTTAGAAAAAATGTATTTTCCAGATCAATAATTTCATATTAAGTCCTAGGGGCTTTATTAATTTGCTCCATTGGGGTGTTACTCTGTGGAACATTCATTGCAATTGAAGTCACAACCTGATTAACTCCTCCATAATCCTGTTATTCTGAAGAACTGTGTCAATCATATGCATTAGAATAGCTCAGGAAATAAATGGGAGTTTATTTGGAATTGCCACCCCTGTATCATTTAAACCTTCTAAGATACACAGAGTGGGGCAAAAGTTGGTTTACAGTAGTTTGTATGAAAAGTAATACAATAATTAAGAAATGATAATACAGGAGCAAACTCTGTGTTTCACATACTCACAACTGTAACCCTACTTTTGCCCCATCCTGTGTTTGCAATTTCACTACGGTTGAAATGTTTCTTTGGATTTGCTGTTTGACTTCAACTTGTCATTATTACTGTGTGCTAACTCCATACAGTAATAATGCTAACTCCATGAAGCTAAGTTTCTGCTAGTTGCTGAGGCTGTTTCTCGTGACTATACACACAGGAACTGGGGAAGTGACTGAAAGAGATGGCTGAGTCCCTCTGAGCCTATCATAAGGTGAATACAAGTGAGAACTTAATTCATCACCAAGTCCCTCATTGACTGATACTTTGCTGTGGTATGTTGAGTCTCTTTTCAGTGTTTTTGCAATTTCTAGAATTCAAAAGATAGGGCAGGTTCCTTTCTCAGTGAAGTTACCCAGATCCATGACCATGAGGAAGTTGGGAAGTCTGTGAGCTATGGAAGACTAGAAATTGACTCAGGATTACCAAGTAGGAGAAAGGGTTCGACTTTGCAGCCTGGTAACTCAAGGGAGACTAGTGGATTGTGGATTTTGTTCTAGGTGAATCCCGGATTGCAATCTCTTGGTGCCAGACCATTCCCTGAGCCCTGATTATCTCTGCCCCCCATACTCTTCTTACCTTTACAATGACGGTGCTCACTCTGTTAATGGCACATAACTGTGAGCATGCTGGGGCAGAACCCCAGACTCATTCCACTCAGCCAGAGATTTCAAATCTCTCCTAGACATTCCTGGCCTACAGAGGACAAATGGGAGTGGTCTCTTTAAAATATTTTGACCAACCGATTCACTTGATCAAAGGAAGGTAGGGCTTGGAGCCGGTCGTGAGACATGGTGCGATGGTGAGTATTCTGAAATACCTGATTCAGCCTTTCTGTGACCCACACTTATTGGACCCCTCACCATGGGTCACTCAGATGCCTTCTGGTCATCGTTTGGTTTGGATTGTGTTGCAAAAACAGAAAAGGTTTTAGTCACTGACAAGTACCCAAGCAAGGATGCAAAATGCAGAACCTTTGGTGAATGCACACGTATCAGTTCAGCCCAGCCCCAAGTTACTTTGTTCCTGCTTTGATCTGTGCTCAGAAAATCAATGCCCACACATTTAACTCAGATCGTATATAGAATATATTGACAAATCTAGGCCCACATATTTAGCCTAAATTATATATAGACTATCTTGATAAGTTTCACTCATTTATTGTAAATGCAACCCTTTTTTCCTCACTCATGTCTTCATTCAACCATTCAGGTTATATTGTATTCCAATTCCAATGACCTGGAGGGAAACAATGAGTGATAACACGTGGGTACAACAGTTCTCTCTCTTACACTGAGTGTGGTATTGTTTCAGTTGATAGACTCCTTCTGACTTTGCAGCGTAGTTATGGATTCATTTTATTTGTATATTTCTTCAGCAGTTTCAATGCAATGTAGTTAAGGAGTGATAAATATATTATTTAACTGTCTGCATCTTAAATTAGACATTAAGACAAAAAAAATTTAAAATCCTTCCTTGTTGCTAAGCAATGAGATTATACTTCATTTGGGTGACATTTTGTTTGGTTGATCTCTTTCTCCTTATTTTGAAGATTCTAAAAGCAAAAATAATAGTCCCAAATACCTTTCACCTAAATAAGAGTAGATTTATTAGATTTATCAGAAATGGATTTAATTAAGTCAGTAGGATTATTAGTGTCAACCTCAGGGAATCTTTGCTGAAGAAAACCTCTTGTAGCTACTTACTATAACTAAAACCAGGAACCAATTACCTGGTCTATGGAGGCTCGTGTCCAGGTAAAAATGCAGTATGAGTATGATAGTCTTTAATAGTATCAGGGTCCAGAATGAGTCACCCCAAAATATGCCTCTGTGGTATGCAGACTGTTTTGAGCTAAAGGCAAATTTAACTGCAAACTCAAGAGAAACTTCTTCTCCCACCTTAACTACCCAAAAGAATTTGAATTAAAAGCCTTGCCCATAAGAGTTCATCAGAAAGAGTTCACCTATAGATAGGTCAGAAAGAGTTAACTTCTTTCTGACCTATCTATAGGGCAGGGCAAACTTCTACTTACTACAGGTCTGCTATACTTACCATTCTGCAATGACCTTTTGAAGCCCCCAGGGCACCTTACCTCATCCCTGGGTCAGGATGTCTTATATGCACGTGTTACCTTTCTGTATCTGAAGCTCTTGTGCATGTGGGGTCTCTGACTATCTCGTATACGTAGGGTTTCTATACATAGGTATGTCTTAAATTTGGTTATTTTCTCTTGCTAATCTGTCTCATGTCTATTTGATTGTTAGACCAGCCAAAAGGACCTTGAGGGTGGAGGAAAGTTTGTTCCTCCCCCATGATGTTCAAGATGGCATCAAATATGAGACAATGCTAGAGAATACTTGAGACATTTATGCCAAAGAAATTTTTTATAATGCAAGGAAGGGAGTTTATTAAAGAGAGAAACAAAGGAATGGGGCTTTTAAAGGGGGTATTATAAAGGAAAGAAAAAGGAATTGGGCTTATTTCAGAGAGCTCACTTCCATAACTGGCTATGTTGAAGGTGTGATTTGCCATCCTAGGGCATGAAAAACAGTGAAAAACTGGAGGCTCAGAATGAGCAACATGCTCACGAATTTTCTTGGAAATGGGGAGGAAGAATTCACATAATGAGTGTTAGAAGACATGGTGCCAAGGGGAGGTTTTTTAAATATCTCTCAAGTAGTTTTAATTGTCAGTGAAAGTGGAGAAATGGGCTGAAAAGCTAAAGACTTCTTGGTTTGTCTTGATGACCAGGGCTGGTTAATTTTAGAAATAATTATAAACCATCTGGGTGATAAATTCTTAGTAAGGGAAGCAGCCGTTTCCACCAACTGGCAAAAAGGGCACCTGAGAAAGGTCCAGTTCTCTTTGTTGTTTTTTTAAGTTCTACTAAGTCAGTGTCATCACAGTTCAATGTCACAGAATGAGATATGAGAGAAGTCGTATGTACTGAGTACCAAGGAGGTGCTGTGTACCCCTCACAGGCACTGTCATCGTCCTGAGGGATATGCTTTGTGTTGCCAAGGACTTTCTATTTAGATGCCCTTTCAATTTCCTTCCACAGGTAACATTTTATGATTTCCTACCACCAGTATGCCTGTATGCCCTTCAAAAAACTGTATTATCAAACTGCCCTAAACAAAATTAGCCACAGCCATGAACTAATTAATCATTATTATCAAAATGTGGGTTCACCTGAGATCACTGTGGTGCAGACACATCTACTACTGTGTGCGTTTCTTTATAACAAGAGAAAGTTGAATGGTTCAAAGTGGCAGGCTAACGGAAAATGAATGTGGGATGAGATTACTATTTTACTGATTCCTCAAAATTCTCCTATTTTTATACTTAGTAAACACTAACATTTAAAGTGCCTATTTTAAAGCTCTAAGACATAAGCTTTTATCTGTTTAAAATTCCTATTAAACATCAAATTTTCAAAAGCCATGTTCTTCTAATTCACACCCCACAAGGACATGGAGGGGCCAGAGAGGAGGTCAAAGGGCTAGAGGTTAGGTGACTGATAGTACTCTGCTAAGCTAAATTAATATATGATCATTCCTTTTTTTAATTCCAGTTTTATTAAGATATAATTGACATATAGTCTTGTGTAAGTTTAGGTGTGCAATGTGATGACGCATGTATATGATGGAAGATGTTTATCACAGTAAGGTTAGTTCATATGTCCTTCACCCCACATAATGATCATTTTATTGTTGCTGTTATGGTGAGAACACTAAAGCTCTACTCCCACAGCAGTTTTCAGGTATATGATAGAGTACTGTCAACGATAGTCACCATACTGTACATTACACCCCCAGAGCCCAGTCATCACCCAACTGTAAGCTTGTACCCTTTGGACAGCATCTCCTTATCTCCCCCACCCCTTGGCCCCTGTAATCACATTCTACTCTCCGTTTCTATGACTTCAGCTTTTTTAGACTCCACATAGAAGTAATATCAGACAGTATTTGTCTTTCTCTGTCTGACTTATTTCAGTTAGCATAATAACATCAAGTTTCAACCAGGTTGTCACAAAAGATGTGAGGTATACATATTCATTCATTCATCCATCCGAAAACCCATGCTTAGGCACTTAGGTGGCTGCCATGTTGTGGCGATTGTGAATAATGCTGCAATGAACATGAACGTGCAGATATCTCTTCAAGATAGTGATTTCATTTCCTTTGGATACAGACTCAGAAGTGGGATTTCTGGGTCCTATGCTAGTTCTATTTGAAATTTGTTGAGGAACCTTTGAACTCTTTTCTATAGAGGCCGCACCCATGTACATTCCCACCCACAGTGCACAGGGGTTTCCCTTTTCTCCTTGCTGACATTTATCATCTCTACTCTTCTTTATAAACAATATTTTATCAGGTGTGGGGTGTTATCTAATTGTTTTGATGTGCAGTTTTTTGTGTGTGGAGGGTTACCTAACTGTTGATCTTTGTGGGGGAACAAAGGCTGGGGTCCCTTGCTTTGACATCTTGGTTATACCCTAATCATTCCTCTTCAACAGCCATATTGCTTTATTTCCCCTTAGCACCAACTGCATTAGGAGACTATACACCCATTGTCTCAATTAGTGGTCTATTGAGAAGCAATGAAACATCACCTGTAAACTGCTCTAAATTACTAGCACAGATCCTCTTTTCTATTCTTCACTGGCCTCCATTAAAGAAACACAGATGGGAAGAGCAGAAAGGGATGTTAAAAGAGAGAGCGACAGCCAGAGCATTGGTTTTCTTTGCTGCCATACATGGCAAGAAAAAAACATATATATTTAGGTAAATTCTGTGTGATTTCCCAAGCATTGGGAGGTTTGTATAGGTAGTGGTTATGTCAGTGGATTTACATTTTCTTAAAACTTTCAGTTATTTTAATTGCTCTCCAAGCATGTGTGTTTTGAATGATTGGAATTAGAAAAGGTCATCATAGTCATAATAAACGTTCAATAATGTGGAGTTACTAGACAGTGTCATGGACGTCTGCAGCGACAGATTTAACAAGGAGATATTTTAAGCTGACTGTGATTGATAAGTGTTTCTTACAGGGGTGACTGGGTGGTAATAGTGAGAAATATCAAACAACAGGACGCTAAAGGCTGTGAAGGCTGATCCTATTTTAAACCAGGGAACTAACATTACCTACTTCAGTGCCAGGCTCTGGGCTTGTGGCTTTGAGTTTTTACTGCTATAAAGCTGGGAAGCTGTTCATGGCATTAGTTTTTACAAGATGAATTTTCTGAAGAACAGATTAAACATTTTTTTTCCAGTATTATTTTCCTAGTAAGTAAAGCTGTAGGCTGATTTGAACCCTGACACGATCGGCTTCAATGTTTATACTTTTTCTGTATTTTGAAGGCTATCAATACTTGTACTTCATTAGGGTGGAAAGGAATATGCACTCGCAGTAATTGTAAAAGTGAAACCCACTCTTCTGCTGGTTCTGAGTCATGGCAGAGGCCAATGCCTTTGTTCCTATTCTGTTCAGCTGAAGATGATAAAGGCACGGATCTGTTCATCAAAGTTCTCTGCCTGCAGTTGGCAGATTAAATGATATGGAAGTATGGAGTGCTTATGCCTGAGTGGTGGCCTAACCTCAGTTCTCAGCTGCTTTATGTTGCTG
This sequence comes from Carollia perspicillata, assembly GCA_004027735.1. Lineage (NCBI taxonomy): Eukaryota > Metazoa > Chordata > Mammalia > Chiroptera > Phyllostomidae > Carollia > Carollia perspicillata. Next base: position 7,760 of record PVKM010021459.1, on the reverse strand, counting down.
TTGACGTATTCTTAGTAATTTTGAGAGATAGTCACTGCTGTCATCTTTCTCATGTTATAATAGCAATAATAACTAACACTTACTGAGTATTGTTATAGCAGGCATTGTTTTAGGTTCTTTGCAGGTATTCATTCATTTAATCATCAGACTGACTCTATGAATGCATGTGAAAGCATGGCTCGAAGTGAATGAGGCGCACCTCCAGAATTTCCTGGGAAGGATCTTAACCATTGCACTCTTGCCCTCTTCCCTGACCTCTTCCATCCTGGTGTATGAAGAAGCGTTTAAGGACTGAATGTATTATTGTGAATCATTAGGGTGGGATGCTTATTTATTCTTTTACTTTAGGTATGTCAGGTCTTCGTGAGCTTGGGCGAAGGGTGCATATTCAGTATAACTTCACAGTCCTTAGTGCCAAGTTGTTTGTTAAATATCAAACAGTTGAAACACACTTAAATAATGTAACATACATAGTTACTCGCCACCAATAATAGTTGTTGCTTAACATTATTTATCTATAAATCTTATTTTGTATTTAAAGGAACAGTGTTTTTAAATAAATAAGCAAATAAGTAAGTAAGTGAATAAATAAATAAAGCCAAAGCCTCTTCCTGCCAATCCATTTTCCAACCTTTCTCCACAGAGAAAACTACTACTCTTACTGGTAAACATCACAATATATATATATATATAGTGCTTTTATTACATATGTATGTATGCATAAATAGTACACTCTTTCGGGTACTTTAAATCTTTATATAAATGAAATACTACTGCTGTCATTTTGCTATTTGCTTTTTCACTAGACTTATATTTCTAATTTTTTCTATTTTTTACATATAGCTAACACTTTTTAAATGCACAAAAGCATTCCATTATAAATAAGTCATAGTATGCCTCTCCGCTCCCTTGCTGAGAATGTTGTACTATCAGCAGTGCCTTGCCTTTAAGCAGTACTGTAATAAATATCCCTGGACACATGCTCAAAAATGTCTCTAGGGAAAGCAGAAGAAATAGAATTACTCGTTCATAGAATATGTATGTATTCTTTTTGTAGAGATTGCTCACTTGTTCTCCAAAGTGGTAGTTCCAATTTATATCCCCATTAACAATGTGTAACAGTCTCAATTTCTACTTATTATTGCTAACCCTTATAATCAGATGTGTTAACTTTTAACTATTCCATCCATATGAAATGATAGAATGCTATTTTAGTTTGCAGTCTCCTGGTTAAGAAAAGCATTGGGTGTGTTTTCACTTCTTTTTTAAAATTTCAATATTTTTGGTATTGATATAGGTTCCCTATTTATATTTTAACCAGTTTCTTTCTACTGGATCATTTATGTTTTCTTTCCCTTACATGTTCTGTTTACAAATCATTTGTTAGTTGCATGTTTTACTAGTATTATATCTATTAATGGTGTTCTTTATCACATTAATTGTAATAGAACTATTGTAATTAATAGAATATTAATAGAAATATTAATTGTAAATGGAGTCTCAACCTTTCTTTTATGGTTTTTGTATTTTTTGTCATATGTCAAAACCCTATCAACTATCTAGCACTCATTCCCATATCTGCGTTGTCTATCACTGATCTTATTTGCTTTTCTCTTTCATTTCTTGTTAGGCTCTTATCTATTTATATACTGAGACCATTTTTCATTATTAATTTAGTCTTTTTGAAATATTAATGCCTAATCATCTAAATCTCTCCTTAATCTTTTCAAAAAAGTCTTGGTGATTTTTGACCCTTTACAATTCTATGTGCATATAGTTTAGGATTAGCTTGTCAAATTTTATTTAAACAGAGTTCTATTAGGATTGTTTTCTCAGTTGCTTTCTATTCTCAGGTAAATTTGAAGACAAAATACATTTTTGTGATACTAAGTCTTCCTATCTAAAATACAGGATACTTCTCTCAATTTGCATTTTCCGTATGACGTTGTTTTATCAAAGCATTTGAAATATAATAATATATATACAATATATTAAATTAACAACATAGCTAAAATGTAGTCATTGCCAGCTGAAATGATTTAAAATATAAAAGCAAATAATTTGGAAGTATATAGATTGATTTTCAAAACCAGAAAATACTTGTAAACTTCCCTTGTGGTTCTCAAGAGCTTTTACAGTATATACTGATAGTCAGAAATGCTTATTTTAGACCAGTTTGATTTCAGACAACATAATAAGTGCAGGAGACATGATTAAAACATTCAAGAAGACCTTGTCAAATACAAACGGTAATTACACAGGTAAAGTAAGTCAGGAATTCAACATAAAAACCCTCAATAATTAAACTAATGTACAAAAAAGGACACTGTATTTCAATCCGTGGCAGGAATCAAAGTCTTGGGATAGTCATTTTTGACTATTTCATCATTCTGATCACTTGGTCATACTGACTATTTCACACAAATTCATCTGGTTCTGTTCCTCGTTTGTGTCCCAAACTGTAAGTTTCTTGAAACACATTCATTTCCTTTCGCCTCACAGTTTCCACACTGCTCTAGGCTTCTTCCTTCTCGCCTGAGCTTGTATTGTTTTCCTCTTCCCTTTCAAGTGTTTCCACTGTGCCATTTCAGAGTCCCCATTCCACGGCAAACACAGCCCCTACATTTTCAACTTTTTGGCCGAAAGTGCACAGTATTCAGACCTGATTCTTACCTGAAGACACTATGTTTTTTCTTTCAATGCACTGTTTTTACTACCACATTTGATCTCATAGCACTTTGTTGTTTTCATTGTATTTTGTATATCAGCCCTTTTTTATGGAGGTATGAGTCACAGCTCACATTATATAACCAGGAAGGTGAAGGATGCGTACACTGAAACCTCTGAGACATTAACGAAAGTACTCTGTTCTTGAAAAACTTGGTTTTAGCTTTTCTTATTTTTCTCCTTGTCCCTGTCCCTACTCTGCTTAGTCTTCTTCTTTTTTTAGTCACCTAATGTCTTTGCTTCACTTTTTACTGCACAAGCATCTCCTGGCATTCAATTGTCATCTATACGCTCAAGTCCTAAAATCCAGGCTAGAGTTGTCTTCTTCCTCCAGCCACCACAGGGGCAGCCTAATTTCTTTTCTTTGCTGGGATATAGAAGGCTGCACTATCACAGGTGGAGGGAGAAGTTGCTCCCAGAGGAACAGAAGGGGAAAGATGTTATGGGGGCCTAAAGAAGACGGCTTTGTGGATCTGAGAAGAGGAGCCTGTTCCCCTTTAGTCACAATGAAACGGGATGGAAATCACCATCGAGTGTGGCAACATGAATTTATCATATTTTTTGGAAACTTTTTTAGGTGATTTTTAGAGTCTGAGGCAGAAAAATCTTAAATTGTGCATGATATCAATCTGTCTGTTTTTGTATTTTCTCTATTGTCTTGCCCAAGTCCAGAGATGCAGGGGAGGAGGTTGATGACAAGGTTTTATTGGAGGGTTTGGTTCTGAAAAACAGGTTCAAAGAAATAACAGAATGACAAGGTAAATAAAACTATTTACTGTGGGGTGACTATACTTTGGAGTCATAGATTCTGAGCTTGGAATAAGGGACATATATAAAAGATGTTTAAAAGTAGAAAATATCAAGGTAAACATGCACTTTCACATGTTAGTAATTGTTACATTGGGCTGCTTAGGCAACTCCAGAGAACAAAAGGTTGTGATTAATGAGTAGGTATTTGATTTTATGACTTTACGGGAGGATATATTTCTGGTGGTGACTAGGATGATAGAACGACCTTGGAAGTAAAACATTATGAGATTTTTTTCTGGCTACGTATCACAGTGTATTTAATGTGTGGCCCAAGACAACTCTTCTTCCTCCAGTGTGGTGCAGAGACGCCAAAAGGACGAGCACCCCTGCTGAAATGTAGAGTCTTCTGAGGACACCATTTTCCTTCCATGAAGTTAAAATTTTTTCTTCTCCTCCATTTACCTAAACACTGAGAAGTAAAGTCAGGGTACTCCAAGCTCCCTATTTCTGCTTCTAGTCCGTTAAATGCTGTCACCTGAACGAACCCTTTGTTTCTTTGAGACTCAGCTAGCTAGAAGGCACTTCACCTCTTCATAGCAATCACGCGCAGACCTGCTCACCTCCAGCCCCTCCCCTCAGTTATTGAACACGTTAGCACTTAACTCACAGCATTCACGCATTCTCCGTGTTCTGTTGTCATTCTAGGTTTCTTTGCTAGGAACCCAACACCTGGCATGGAGCTCCCTGATGTCATCTGCAAATGCACTTCCTTCTGTCCCACCTACTTCCTGAGGAAAATGGTGTCCTCAGAATGGTGTCCTTCAGTAAATTTACGATTTTGTGTTGGACCGCATTCATAGCCATCCTGAGCCACGTGCAGTCCACGGGCTATAGGTTGGGCACCCCTGATAGGGTATGTCAAGGAGGTGGAGGGAACCTTTGCAGGGGATGAGCATACCAAAGAAGTAATGATTATTGCAAAGATCCCAGTGGAAGAATTTGGGAGAGAAGGGTAGGTTTGTTTAATATGGGGAATATAAGTTGTGTAGGGATGAGAACTGGAAAAATTTAGTATATAAGAGGTGACAAAAGAGCTTGTATTTTTAGCAATAATTCTGATGGACAGGGACATAAGATTTGGTGTATTTTGTATTAATAGGTTCTTGTAGTAGGGACAGTATGAGAGGTCAAGTTTTAGTGATCTTTTCTGTATATAAGACTGGATTTTTGGCCCCATTGGCTCCTGTTACAGGCTTCATGCAGGACACACAAGAAAGCTTCCTTCCTTATCACCCTTGCTCTCAATTGCATCAAATTCCTTGTTAGTTTTTCACTTTGTTTCCATGGAAATACAGTTCAGAATGTATAATATAACAGTCAAGGCCACCTGAATTCCATATTATCCTAAATGTCTTCCAGGTGGTATCCTAAGTGCTTTTTTTAAGCACAAAAGTTGCTGTGATTTATTTTATAAAAGGCCACTTATTTTATTTTCCATTGTGCCTGAGATACCACCCAACACGATAATCTGCAATAGGCTATAGTATTTTCAAACTTACGTCGTCAGTATATTCATTCAAACAGAGAACGCTAAGTGATATTTTTCCCAAGTTGAAGAATTCTCCAAATTCAATATGATATAATATTCAATTTAAGATATTAACCAGCCTATAAAGCTATCATCTTTGATAGGTCTATATTTTCATATGCCCATTAAAATAATTATACTAAAGCCAAAGTATTAAAAACTTGATTAACTATACAGAAGATGCATAAATTTGAAATCCATACATGATTTAGGATGGCTTGCAGAATGATCAAGGAATTGAGCACTACACATTTCAAGTATGAATAAAACACAGAGGGTTGAAATGAAATGATGCATTTTCAGTAAAGACAACCAGTCAAATGAGTTTTGCTTTCTGGGATATCCTAATTCATTTGTCCTTCTGAGCTTCTCAATAGATTTCTCTTATTTTCCTTCCTTAATCCATCATTTTGCTCTAAATCTTCCTGATTATCTTCCTTCTTGACTGTGTATTTTAACTTGATTATATGACTGCTTTCAGAAACATGTCAATTATACCTTCCAGTCAAATATGTCAATTGCAGTTATAGAGGTGTCCAACTTTTTGGCATCTCTGGGCCACACTGGAAAAAGAAGAGTTGTCTTGGGCCATACATTAAATACATTATGACATGTAATCACACACACACAAAAATTCTAATCATGTTTTAAGTAAATTTACGATTTTGTGTTGGGCCACATTCTTAGCCTCCTGAACTGCATGTGGCCCACGGGCCACAGGTTGCACACCCCTGCTCAGTCATAAAAGGCTGAATTCTGGTTATGGTTGGCCTTGTGGTTCAGTATGGTAGAGGGTTCATGAGAGTAAATTTTGAATCAGATTGACTTTGGTTTTGAGGCCAACTCTGTCATTCACTAGGTGGGTGATACTAGCAGATTACTTGAACTTTCAGAACCTCGAATACTGAGTGTCCTTATTGGTAAATGTGATGATGATACCAATTACAAAGTGCATTGGAAGGATTCAAATAAGACATTGCATGGAAAACATTTTTCACAATACCAAAGTGTGTTTAAAGAATAGCTGTTACCTGACCACTTACATCCTTTATCTTTGTGGAAAACACCACTCAGACATGCAATCAATGCTTACAGTGTTTAGCTCTCTTTCATTCAAAATATGGAGAACAGGGAATAAGGTAAGAGAAAATTCCTATAAAATGGATGTTTATCTTCATTTTTATTTTGAAAATACTCAAGTACACAAAATCTCTAGCTATGGTAAGACTTAGTGGAAAGCCAAATTATACAATTAGGTTTGCCCATCAAACCTACTTGGTGAAAAGGAAGAATTTATTGGAAATGAGGTTGTGAAGGAAAGAGGATAGTGAGAAACTGATGCTCGTTGAAGCATAACGAAGAAAGGTTTTGATCGTCATTGAACGAAGAGATATTTGGAGACAGCAGGATCTCTCTGAGTCTACCATAGTATCAATGAGATTGAAAACTGGTAGGAAAGGGGAACAAGATATTGGGAAGAGCTACAGTTGCAGGTTATTGAATGGGTGATAATTGGCTGACTAACTGATGGATTAAATAATGGTTAAGTGCCCAAAATATTCAAGACCCTGACTAGACACATTGCCACATCATAATTAGCCTTGGATTATCCCCACCCAAACCTACTGAGTCTGATAATACCCTGATTCACTTAAAAAACAAAACCAAAACTGAAGCTCAGAAAGGGTTTATATGTTTCCTATATCATAAAATTAGAAATAAGTAAAACTGATATTCAACCTTCTGCAAGAATGCGAGGCAGGAGGGAAAAGTTTATACGTGACAAGCTTCTAGTTTTAAATAGGTTTGTGTGTGAGAGAGAGATTAAAAACAACAAAAATTAATAAAAAAGTATAAAAAGTGAATAAACTAGTTAGATTACATTAACTAGAAAGAAAAATTAGAGATAAAGCATGAATATGAGTCTTCCATGGTAAGATATTTCTTTTTCTTTTTTTCTCTTGCTTAATGGTATTTTAACTTTATAAAATAGAATAACCAATTATAACTTAATCAATATTTTCAGAATTGCTTTAATTAGGCTATATTTTTTTTTAGAAAAGAGCATATTTGGTTTAACAGGGTTCTCTAATTTCTATCCTACTCATTGATCCATACTTGAGAGCACTCACCTAAATTGCTCTAAAATATTTCCACAGAACCAGACTCTCTGGGGGAAAAACAAATTACCAAGAACATTCATGGTTGGATACATTTGGAAATCACTGTTTATCATCTTTCTTACTTTCTTGTAGATCCACAATGCACAGCAGCATAGCAGTAACTGCAGAAACCTGTACTAGGGTCACATGTTTGTGTCTAAATCAATATTATTCAAGTATCTCTGATCATAGGATCCTTCACTCTTTTCCTTTCTTAGCTGTAATGTTTATAACATCGCAGCTCTTATTCCACAAGGGGAAAAAAGTCAGGCGTGTGGGGTTAACTTACTAATCATATGTTTATTATTCTGATAATTACCACTAAGCAAATACCATATGATCTCACGTTTAAGTGGAACCTAATCAACAAAACAAACAAGCAAGCAAAATATAATCAGAGACATTGAAATTAAGAACCATCTGACAGTAACCAGAGGGGAGGTGAGAGGGGAAAAGTAGGGGGAGGGGAAAGGGTTTTCAGGAACAATTATACAGGAGACATGGGCAAAACCAAGGGGGGTGGGATCAGGAGA
>PVKM010021458.1:0-22822 GCA_004027735.1 Carollia perspicillata | reverse complement strand
TGTGTGACCAGCACGAAGTGTCAATAATCATCCTGGTATCTGCCTCTCGGAGTGAGCCCACACGGTGGCATCTATTTGTGCATCCGCTGTTGCAGTGATATGCTACTGGAAGCTACAGTGAGTCCCCGTTTCAGTTTCTGTACTAACACACACACAAAACTATTTTCCTTAAACTAGGCTTCCCCACGAGTTTGTGAGTAAAGGGACGAACTGGTTCCTGGTTCAGCCGCTCAAGACACACATCGCTCGGCTCAACGCCAGCGATGACCGGGGCGGTGCTGACCGAGTGGTTTTCCTTAGTCAGGCATTGTTCAATCCGCACTCATGAGTGCGTTTCTAGTTCAAACAAACACACACAGCATGTTGAGCTACAGCAAGTTAACCAAGCACAAACACACGGCTTGTGTTACTCTCAGAAATGCGTGTGTGTCTACATGCATTATATACCATACAGAAATGTTCACAGCACTTAAAAAGCCAGGGTACAAAAAAGGAGAACAGTGGTAACATCCAACTTAGACGGCTCTGTCTTACGGGGGTGGGGGTGGGGCACACTGCTCCTGAGGCAGTGTTTCTAACGGGCAGACGGACACTCAGATTTTCATTTGGAAACAAAGTTCGAACATTATAAAACATAAACAAGTTCCTATTTTGAAAAGAGCAGAACACAAGTTCTTCAAAATATCAGGTCAGGAAATCGATCCCCACTCCAGTTTTTGTTGATACGTAAGTTAAAAGTTAAATTTTAATCCATCCTTGTCAGTCCCCAAAGCAAGTCTTTTAAAATTTGTAGACTAGCTCTGCTTTCTATTACACAATTAAAATAAACACTGCACATCACTTAACTGGGGAAATCTGATTTGTCTTTACAGATTAGTAAGTGTTAAAGGTATCAATATGAACTTTATATTATGGTTTAATCATGCACTAATCAAAATGAAATCCTTTTTACTTCAAATTCTCGTACATAGCACGCACCTATTTAACCAAATGTCCAGAGAACTTTGTGGGGATTATACACAATACAGAATTACATACATCCATGAAAAAACCCTGCGTCCCCCACCAACTCAAAACACTGAAATAGGGCAGACTGCTGGAGGCCGAACCACTGAATCAAAGGGCGTCCTCAGTGCAGACCTTGACACTGACTTTACGAAAACAGCTCTGTGAAACGAGTGCAAACTTTCCAAGACTGACAGATAAGACCAGGCAAAGACCCCCGCTGTCCCAACCCTGCCGACCCCGAGGGCTGACTCCACAGGCCTCCTGCAAGGGGCCTTCAGTGCCTGCCAGTCACATGGTCAAGACTTGCAACAAGAAAACAGAGCCTTTTAAGGACTTGAATGCCCCGCTGTACGTCTGGCAACTCAGAAAATCTGACTTTGCATCTGCTGCCCTGCCAGCCCCATAGGCCCGCCCTCGGGATCTCAAGAAACTATGTTTCTAAAAATCTGAGAGCTTCCGAAAACAAGTCTTACCAGGCAAGATCTAAATGAGTAATTCTTAATTCATAATGTGCATCAGCATTTTAACGCACCAGAAAAGCCACTGAAAATGTGGATTTGAGCGCCAAATCAGAGAGATTCTGATTCATTACGTCAGAGGTGGGGCCCAGGAATCGGTACTTTTAACAAGCAGCAAGGGTGACTTTTGATGATGGCGGTCTCCAGTTCACAGACAGAAAAAACTAAGGAAAAGACTTCTCTTCTGCGTGCTACACAAAAGGTAGTTACTGAAGGCTGGATATTTCTGTGTGTAACTTTTTGCTAATTCCTCCACAGCCATCAAAGCAAAAAAGACAAATCTTTGAAATGAAGCCACAATCAGAGGGTTGGTTTTCTTTTCTCCTAACTAATAAAATGTCTAACTATACCACCATTTTAGCTAAAATTAGAAGCACAAAGATTTCACACAGACGTCACTGGATTCTCAGGCAAAGAGCAGGGTTAATGACCCTGCTGTGAAGACGGGAGAACAGCTGCATGAAAAAGACATTTGTTCAGCTGGGTCCTGAACCAGCGGACGTGGCAGAAAGAGAACCCACCACCCAATTCAAATTAATCCAATCCAGCAGCTCGCACCGCCCTCAACTTAAACTGGTACGTTCCAGTCAAAAATATTAGGTTCTTACTTCACAAACTTGAGAGAAAGAATTCCTATTTCCAATGGAAAAGACTTGCATAAATGTGCTTCTCCTTTTACGCTAACTACTCAGATCCCATTGATTGGACAGAAAAGGCAAGCTCAGACAAACTGCTTAATAATTAGGTATAGCCAAATAGGAAATAACCATTCATAATGACCTCAAATCTATTACATCCACTTATACGCAACGGAACTTCAGGCTGGGCAGGCCGGCCTGGCCTGGGCATTCTCAGTCACTCTCAACCCGCGGACTAGAGAAGCAGCCCAGGCCAGGGGGGCGGGGCAAGGACACTGGAACCAGACTATCTGGGCCTGAGTCCCAGCTCCGCCCCATTCTAACTGCGCCTGTCTCCGGTTCCTCGTTTCTTGTATAAAATACAACAGTAGCATCACTGAGATTGAGTTGACAGCAAGTGAACATCAGGGCAAAGTGTTACCGAGAATGCCCAATAGCACAGCAATCACTACACAAATAATTCTTACGGTTCACAGCTGTGAGTATGCAAACCAGAGTTGACTCATGTATTCTTTACTAATTACTGTATCATTTACTTGTATCACTTACAAACCTACCGTTGCCCAACCCTGTAGTGTGTCCTTTACCAACACTGAGGAGTCTAAGTCCAATTTTCATGGATTATAACAACCGGAATCAGTCGATTCGTTTAAAAGCCATACAACGAGCTAATTCAGTGGAATATATAAGAAGACCTACTTTAATATTTTAACAGGATCTAAAGACTGGTGAACCCGTCTAATTGAAACCTCCCCAAATGAACCTTCTTTGGAGTCTCCTAACTTCTTAGAATTTAAAACCAACCCCAAGCAGGTTTCTTACCTGTGTTGCCAAACTCAACACCTGCTGTACCAGCTCCTGTGTTTCCGATGGCTTCTTCAGGAACAGCTTCACTATGGCAGTCAGCAGAGTGAGCTGCACCTAAGCAGACATGATTTAATAAAGTGAAAGGCAGCCCTGGCTGGGGTGGCTCAGGGGATTGAGCACCGGACTGTGAACCAAAGGGTCGCTGGTTCAATTCCCAGTCAGGGCACACGCCTGGGTTGCGGGCCAGGTCCCTGGTGGGGAGTGCTCAAGAGGCAACCACACATGATGTTTCCCTCCCTCTTTTCCTCCCTCCCTTCACTTCTCTAAAAATAAATAAAATTAAACAAAAATAAAGTGAAAGGCATTTCGTTATTCATACCATCATTTCCAAAACAGCATTTCCCCACCTATCAATCACTATGGATCCTTTCCGATTTTGATGGCGAGACCAAGATGAAAACCAAGCCCAGACCAACAACCGAAGTCAAAAGTACCCATCAACTGAAAACTCACTAGCCTCCTATTCCCAAATTGCATTTTTGGCATCAAAAATTACTCCTCTGTTTCTGGCCCAGTTAATCACCTGGCACCCCTCAAGTACATGCTAATGATGTGATGACAATGACACCGGCTCCTGACCAAGCCCATGACTGCTTACTTCCACCCCAGCTGCAACTTCAGGGGAGCAGGGGGGATCAGCGGTCACACTGGGGCAGAAGCGAGACAGAAGAATCATGCCACATCACAGCCACCTCGGAGTGGGCTGACGAGCCACAAAGCTACTGGCTTATGTGTGTCCCTTGTAAAAGTCTATTCAACATACTAGGGCGGACTACTTACAGGAACTTCAGTTTGCAGTGAGTACAAATGGTAGGGAAAGGGTTCAATAATTTATCTGCTCCTCTGGGCCTGCGGCCCGGCCCTAAGGTCAGGCCTCTCGATCTTGGTGGCGGAGAGATGAAGACAAGAAGGAGTCTATCATCCAGAGATTCTTTCCAAACTGAACACGCCAGCCCTCACCCCACTCCCAGGGGAAACCACCTCGTCTAATAAGCCATTGACTATCACTAACAGGCATGGGTAATCGTCCCGGGATGACAGAAAACGGGAAGGTGGTAACCACTGCTCTGAGCCGGGAGCTGTCAGGGTGTGGTTCTGGAGGACCAGCAGCAGCATCACCCTGAACCTCGTAAGGAATCAAACTGCTCGGCCCATCCCAGAGCCACTGAGCCAGAAACTGAGGGGCGGGGCCCATCAACCTGCGCTTTAACAAGCTCCCCGAGTGTTTCTGAAGCTTATTAAAGCTTGAGAATCACTGGTAGGTTTACGCCACCAGAAATCAGCACAACGAAAAAAGCTCGTCCCTCTTCGGAGAAAAATGAAATATGTGAGGTCTGTCTGGAAAGAGTCCAGCCATTGTTAATATAACGAGAACGGTTTGCACAACATCAGTGTAACCTGGCAGCCCAGGAGACTGGGCTGGAGTGCGCCTGTGTGAACAGTGATGCCTTCCCTGTACTGGTCAGTGGGGGCAGGAGATGCTGCCGAGTGAGCACGTGCACTGTGTGGCCGTCACCTTCAAAATAACTGAGCGAGTAGAGCAACGAGTCTGCATCACATTTTGCGTTAAGCTTGAACACTCCTCCATGGAAACTATTTGGATGACTCAGAAGGCCGCAGCTATGGGCAACTGGTGATTGGCAGCTTCATCACAAGACGCCCCATGCATCAATCACATCTCCTGCAGAGTTTTTTGTGAAACAGCAGATCACCGAGGTGACTCAGGCCCCCTGCTGCCTAGACTTGGTGCCCTTCGACTTCTGGCTTTTTCCAAAACTAAACTCACCTCTGAAAGGGAAGAGATTTCAAACTGTTGACGAAATTCAAAAAATATGACGGGGCAGCTGATGGCAACTGGGAAAACTATGTGAGGTCCCAAGGTGCCTACTCTGAAGGGACTGAGGCGTCACTGTCCCACGTACAATGTTTCTTGTACCTTCTTCAATAAATGTCTCTTTTCCCCCCAACCACATGGCTGGAAACTTTCTGGACAGACCTCGGACATATCAATCACACGAAAATGGCCGAACCTTTCTTTTCCTAGAATCTTCCCAAAAAGCTCTGCGACACCGGATACGGGTGAAACCCACCTGGGTGCTCTCGTCGTGGAAGCCCTCCAGGAAGCTCTCCAGCAGCTCGTCCGCGTTGTCGATCCGCTCGGCGTACTCCCCCACGATCCAGATCATGGCGGCCCGGGCGTCGGGCTCGTCCAGCGAGTCCAAGTTCTCGCACAGAGTGGCGATGATGCTCTCGTACCTGGCGGGACAAAGCGGGCCCCGGGCAGTGAGGGCCGCTCGGAGAGCTGTGCTTAGTCACAAGAGCTAGAGGTAAACCCAGAGACGGGGGACCCTAAACCTGACCACCAAAACGCAGAGGCTTTTCAGTCCAGGGACTGCAAAGGCTCTAAGCCAAGAGACTGTAGGTGTCTTAAATTTCCCCTCGATTATGTTTACTAACTAATTATGTTTACTAACATAACTAATTATGTTTACTAACATTTATACAAGCTCATCGAACATTCTTTTCACAAGGAAAAGCTAACCCCTGGTGTGAGACACCACTACCTGGTGTTTCTAACAGTCTCTCTGGCACCCGGTCAGAGAGCGTCCCTGTCTACGATTCTCCCCTGCCTTCATGGCGGAGAGCAAATCCCACTTCACGCCTAGGAAAATGGAGCTGGACAACAACAGCATCCAGACTAGACATGGTAATTCTGTCCCTTAATCCACATCTCTGCTTTTCATAGGGATCTTGTTTTTTAAATTTACTTTAGAGAGAGGGAAGGAAGGAAGGAAGAGAAGGAGAGAAACATCAACATGTGGTTGCCTCTCGCACACCCGCCCCCACCGGGGACCTGGCTGGCAACCCAGGCACGTGCACTGACAGGGAATCGAACCAGCGACTCTTTGATTCACAAGACCACACTCAATCCACCGAGCCACACCAGCTGGGGCTGCTTTTCATAGAGATCTTTATGTTTTTGCCTCCCAAGGCACTACCCATACTAAAGATTTGTTTCTCTAAGGAAACAAGAAAATCAAATACTTATTTTTCATTTGACAGGTCTATAGCTCTCTCCCTTTACCCTGCTGAACCCATCTCCTTGGGTAATGTAGTTACAAACATCAAAGTAACATTACATATTAGAGGTGGACAAACAAATAATACACTTAACTGTCTGCCCTACTTCCACAGATTAAACCGGGTTTTTGATCGTTTTTTCTTAAAATTAAGCGTTTATAACCCCTTACAGGAGCCAGAAATGGACACGCTTCTCAACCAATCACACTGTGATACATGTCTCCACCCTCACGCGAGACGTTTGGAAACCAGCACTCCTCTCCTCTGCGGAGGGTGGGGAAGTGCTGTATTCTGCCGTGTACACGGCGCTCCCCTGTACAATGCGCACCCATGTTATTGGCCCAAACTTTCAGGAAAAAAAATCTTTTAATTTTTTAGTTTATGTCTTTATTTATTTGTATTTAGAAACAAAAGCGACTATCATATTCCAGGGTATTTTTTGCATATGGACATCATTATTGCTTTCTACAGTAAAACTTTTAATGCCTAAGCACAAATAAAAGAATTAAAAACATTGACATAGGCCCTGACTGCTGTGACTCATTGAATGGAGCGCTGGCCTGCGAACCAGTTGGACTCCCAGTCAGGGCGCATGCCTGTGTGGCAGGCCAGGCTGGGACAAGGGACAGACAGCTGATGACTGTACCTGTCACACACCGAGGTTTCTAACCGCTCTTTCCCCCTCCCCCTCTCTCTGAAAGTAAATAAATACAATCTTTAAAAAAAAGTTTATGTAGAAACAGAATGAGTGCCACCCATGTATAATGTGCATCCTTATTTTTCCCTCAAAAATCTGGGCAAAAATGTGCACATTATTGACAGTGGAATATAGCATATCGCTCTTTTTCTAAAATACTGTTTCTAAAACTTGAAGTGTGTGTGTGTTTAATGCTTAATAAACCGCTGCTTTGCTAAAATACTTCTTCTAATTTTGAATGCACCACTGAGCTAACTTACTGCAAGTCACTTCATTTAACACTGTCATTAATAACTAACCAGAAGTTTCAGTATGAAGTACTTCTGCACCTTTAAGGCAAAATGAGATTTAGGATGCTTACAAACCTACCCTAATGTTGCTACTTCAGATTCCTTAGCTGCTTGCTTTCAAAATCGGATCTAAGTATTTCTGCGTCCCACACTAGGAGGCCTCAGCGTGGAAAATGTGCGGCATGAAAGCGCAGACGCTGTGGCTACACACAGGGGAGCAGCTGCGACACACGAGAAATGACCTGTGTGCAGCACTGACAACGCACTGTTATCTGCTCTGTAATTTTCTACAAAGTCCCAGGTAACAAGCAAGGTGAACTGTGCAGTTATCACCTTCCCGGTTTTTAGCATAGGGAGGTCGGGAAATTTATCATCCAAATAGGCATTTCTGAGGGTAAAAAGGGGCACAGTCATTAACTATGCCTGGTAACAGGCGTAAACTGGGATTACACCCGGACAATCTGGAATAGATGGGTCTCTTATTTACTTGTAACTTCGCTAGCAAAGAATTCGGTTAACTTCAATATGCACTAGTCAACGGTGCACACTCAGACAGAGCTTCAGCTCTCCTGAAAGTAACAAAGCAGCCCTGGCCGCGTGTGGCTCAGCTGGCCGGCCGACCGTCCCACACACCAAAAGGCTGTGGGTTTGACCCCCAGTTGGGGTGCGTATGGGAGGCAACTGATGGATGTGTCTCTCTCCCCACCCCCCGCCTTGTCTTTCTCTACAACCAAGAAACACATCCTTGGACGAGGGTGGACAGACAGATAACAAACAAAATAAAGCGGGGTGAAAAATCAGGTTTCGATCCCTGCGCTAACCACCTTGCTACAAAGGATCACTCTTACCAAGCCCGCGGCAGAGCGCCTCACTCGGGCGTTCCCTGAGCGGCCTGAGGAAGAGGGGCAGAAGTGCGTGCACGTACTTGTTGGGGTACTTGCGGAAGATGTCCCTGATGACAACGATCGCCTCTTGGACCACATAGTTCACTTTGGTCTGGATGAGATCGAGCAATGTGCTCACGCAGCGTTCTGCAGACTGCTGCAAGGAGGAACACAGTGAACGGGAGTCAGGCGGCCTGTCCAACGATACAAAGCCTCAGCATAAAAAAACCTGAAACGCTCCGGTGCGTCGACCACGCTGGACAAACAGATCCGGCACCCAGTTTACCCAGCTAACACCAGAGGCTGGGCTGTCTGCCAGAGACGGACGGAAGGTCTGGATATGCCCCGATTTTACGCACTGCAAACACACTGACAGATGAGTGTCCACTCGCATGAACAGAATCTTCTGGTAGAGCCGAGAATAAAAATGGGAGAATACGGCCAGACGGGAGGTCTTTCTCTGCAGTTCATGGATGCGTGGGGACCAGAAGGCAACTTTAAACTCTTGAAATGAAACTGCCCAATTTCACACGTGCACACAAGCATATTTTCCAGGGGAGTCCACAGCTCCTTGCAGTTTCAAAGTTACCTCTGACTCAAAAACTCCTAAGAAAAAACTGCTCTCTTTTGGGCTATATAACAAAGTCTATAACCTTAGACAAACTGCGATTTTCCACAGTCTATAGTTCACCTATAAGACAGAATTTAATCTAGGAATCTTTCACTGTTGAAGGGAACAGAAAGAATATAAGTGACAAAAATAATGTACGGAAATTGTAACTTGTGGTTTTTAAAAGGAGAAGCGGTCTAGAAGAGAGATTCTGAAAATCAAGGACTGCCCAGGCCAAAGGGTTCGGTTGGTTGAAGCATCATCCCATACACCAAAATGGATGAGGGTTTGATTCCCGGTCAGGGCACATACCTAGGTCGTGGGCTTGGGGCACATACAGGAGTCGACCGATTGAAGTTTCTATCTCACACTGATGTTCCTCTCTCTCTTTCTCCCTTCCTGTCTCTTGAAAATCAATAAATACATCCTTGACTGAGGATTAAAAAATAATGAAAATAATACAAAAATCAAGGACCGCTCTGTCGCACACTGTAATGCACTGTGATGGGTCGGTCACTGCAGCACCCATGTCCGCTGACACGATGCAAGAGAAAGTGCGCACCACGCGGAGGAGACACTCTGGCCCCAAACACTAAACGTGACTGTTACCAAGCCTCCAGGTTTAATCACATGAAGAGGATGGGGACCGAGATAAAGAACGCTAAAATACAACCTGCCAAATCCAGACACTGACCCCGTCCCTTCAAAAAGTGGCACCCAATTAACTAAGAAAAGGCTGAAGGTCACTGACCAAAAGCAACGGTGGACCTTGTTTAGGTTTTGAATTGAACGAGCCGACCGTAAAGAGATATGGACAATCAGGGAAAACTGAACAAGGAAGGGTAGGAGACTAAGAATTCCTGTTTGTTGGGGGTGTGGTAATGGCATTGTGACAGTCTTTTTTTGTAAAGGACCTTATCTACTAGATCTGCTCATTGGACTACTCTAGTAAGATTCCATCTGGGATTTCCATTAAAATACAATTGCACTCCATTCCCTTAAAATTTTTTTAATCCTCACTTGGTAATATATTTACTTTTTTAAAAAAGAGTGGAGAGGACGAGGGGAGGAGGGAGAAAGAAACATCGATCAGGTGCCTCCCGAAGGTGCCTCCACTGGGGGTCGAACCGCAGCATTCCGGTGCACAAGACGGTGCTCTAGCCGACCGAACCGCCCAGCCAGAGCCCACTCCCGAGTAGCGGGGGGGGGGAGGAGGAAAGGACAGAACTGGCACGACAAGCTGATATTGGTTCAAGACAGGTAATACGTTCAGGAGAGTCTGTCAGTCGATTTCACTTTAGTGTATGCCTCAAATTTTCTCCAGTACAATCTTTTAAATGTATTGTAATATTTTAACCCATTCCAACCAATTTAATGAATACAAAATTCCACCTTGAGGATATTTATATGATGTTACATATGATTCTGTTGCACCATAAAATAAGTAAAATAAAGCCTGCCATCTTTTATGTATTTTTATGTGTTTTATCCATTTTCAGCTAGTAATTCCTGTACTGCTATTGCAACACCAAAACAGGTAAAAATAACTAAATATGTAATTTGTGATACGTTACAAAGTGTGTAGATAGAGGCTGCCCTAAGATTAAAGTGTCATTGCAACCATCACTTCTGATTTAAAACAGGGCACCAATCAAGTAGCAGAGCAGAGGGGCAAGAGCAAACACCAATCCCTGCACACGCAGAAAGTCCAGGAACGAAGAAACACACACACATATACAAAACTGAGTGTGTGACAAAGACAACGTTTCCTAACAGTAAAGACAATTACTTCCAATTATTTTAATTATTGATTAAAATCATATTTCAATGTAAAAATAAAATCCTTGCCCTACAAGTAGAAAATCAAGGTAAATTTTATGTAACTTTGAGGTAATGCACAACTTTGTAGGCATGCTACTAAAGATACCATCGAGAGAAAGACTGACGGAACTATGGAAATTGTGAGCTACCGCAGCGTATTAACAAGTAAAACGAAATCAAAAGGAAAACAACCGCTAATGAAATGAAGGGTTTATATCTTTAGTCATAAAGGACTCTTCGTTATTTGGAAAAAGAGCAAAACAACTTTAAGGTCCTATAATGAGAAAAAGAGGCTAAATAAATTATGAGACACTCGCACATTATGTCTAACAACCACTAAAAACGACGAAAAACATTATCAGTAACATGGAAAAACACCCGTGTACGGTGAGTGAATAAACACAAAGCAGATCACAAAAGTAAACAGCATCCACACAACCATCCCACTTTTGTAGAAAGTGCACCTTTGCACAGGGGCCTGCATAAACAAAGGCTCAAAGTTGTGCTCACATCATCTCAGGGAGGGCAGGGTGGGCGCAGGAGAAAGCGGGGTGCTCTATTTTCAATGGACGTGCCACATTTTATGATTTTATGTAGTAAACACACACAGCTTTCCTAAGAGGAGAAATATATTTGTGTTTACTTTTAAATTAAGGGATGAGACACAAATCTGTATCTTACTTTCTTAAAAGATTTATTTATTTTTAGACAGAGGGAAAGGGAGGGAGAAAGGAGAAGGACAGAAACATCGATGTGAGAGAGAAACATCGATCGGCTGCCAGAAGAGCCCAGGCACGTGCCCTGACCAGGACTTGAGCCGGCAACCTTTCACTTTGCAGGGCGAGGTCCTACCATCTAAGCCACACCGGCCAGGACTGTCTCTCATCTTGATCCATAAAAATTTGAAATACTAAACATCACAGAACAGAAAACCAGGAAGTGAAGAATTCCTGGCACTAACTTACTGCCTTAATCTCTCTCAAACAAATAACATCACTTGATTTTATTTAGAAGACTAAAAATGGCCAGGGCTTGTTTATCTCCTCCTTCAACTAGGTATATACTATAAGTGTATACAGTTTTACTGTTTTATTTATTAATTTTTTAAAAAGGTTTGTTCATTTTATTTTTAGAGAGAGGGGAAGGGAGAAACAGAAGGAGAGAAATGTCAGTGTGTGGTTGCCTCTCTCATGCCCCCTATTGGGGACCTGGCCCACAACCCAGGCATGTGCCCTGACTGGGAATTGAACCAGCGACCCTATAGTTCACAGGCCTGAGCCACACCAGCCAGAGCTAAGTGCATACAATTTTAATCTGTTAATCATACTTCAACAAAGGAAGGGGAAAAAGTAAAATCTATTAAAAAAATACAAATAGAAACAGGCAAAGGTTACTGAAAACAAGTACAATGGGATTGCTTTTCAGTGCTATTTACTGACACTACAGCTTACTGTTTAATCTTTAAGCTAACCAACTTAATACAACAAAATTATATATTCTTTGCACCTAAGGACTCTTATAGCAACATAGAAACATATATATTTACAGTTATGATGAAAATACAACTCCAACTCTTACAGACATCTTGAACTTTCAAATCGGCCTTGTTCTCTTAGCTAAGAACCAAGCTAAAATTAAATTTTTGTCATTTGCCATAACTCTGAAACCGGCCACACATTTAAAAAGGGTAACATGTCCTGAAAGAAAGTAGCAGCTCAGTTTCCCGTCTACACAGGAAGTCTCTGCAATTCCCTCACTAGTTCTGCCCCATCCCACGGACGGGTGGGTTCAAAACAGGCAACCGGTGCCTCTCCCGCCTCGTAACTGTTTGGGCCACTCTGTCCAACTGAGAACTTCCGTGACTGGAAAAGTTCTAGGAAAAGTTCTAGGCAAACCCAAAGCAACGTGAGATAAGGAAGCACTAGACAAAAGGTAGGATTCTTTTTTTTTTTAATATTTTATTTATTTATTTTTAGATAGAGGGGAAGGGAAGGAGAAAGAGTGGGAGAGAAACATCAATGTGTGGTTGCTTCTCATGTGTCCCCTACTGGGGACCTGGCCTGCAACCCAGGCATGTGCCCTGACTGGGAATCGAACCGTGATCCTTTGGTTCACAGGCCCGTGCTCAATCCACTGAGCTACACCAGCCAGGGCTAAAAGGTAGGATTCTTGAAGGCTGACCTCAAGTCTCCCGAGGAAGTTCCTTCCTCCCTCACTCCCATGGGAAGACGGGAAAGCCGCCGTCAGAAGCTCCTCTCCTCCAGACTTCGGACGGCTCTCCCATCAGCCCCAACAGATGGCACTAACAGTCTCTGGAAAGCAGGTGCTTTGAGAACCCTTTCCAGTAAGCCCGGGGACAGGATACCTTTTCCGTCTTCACAGTGGGATACAATTTTATATGACTCTGCAGAGCTCTGTCAGAGAGGTCAACACGGCAGTGACAGTCTGGCAGTGACAAGCTCAAAATGACTCTTATACTACCAAAGTCTCTCTGAAAGTTGTCTGCCTTAATGATAAGTAGTTGGCTATACTTCAGTAACAAAAAGAAAAGGCACGTAGATGCAGTATGGTGACTGAAACAGATGTAACGTATCAAGATCCAATCAACAGACTTCCCCATTTCTCAAACGGAGCGGCGGAAGAGTACCAGATATCTGAAGCAGCCGAGCTAGCAGAACCCAGATTAGAAACCAGGATTAAGCCCCGGCTGGTGTGGCTCAGTGGATTGAGCGCGGGCTTGCAAACCAAAGGATCGCGGTTTGATTCCCAGTCAGGGCACATGCCTGGGTTGCAGGCCAGTTCCCAGCAGGGGACACAGGAGAGGCAACCATACATTGATATTTCTCTCTCTCTGTCCTTCCCTTCCCCTCTAAAGATAAATAAATAAAATCTTTAAAAAAAAGAAAAGAAACCAGGATTGACCTACTTCTGACTGAGACCACTGTGACCACTAGTCTGCTAAATGATCTCTCAGGGTTAACTTCCTGAAGCAGCACTGACTTGAATGTAAATCAGGAAGGCCAGTTGGGAAGTTGGCTTTCGCAAATGCTTCTCTGACAGCATCTGTCTCCTCCTGTTCCCGGGAAGCACTAAGTACTGGTCATACTGCACAAATTATTTCAGTATCCTTGAGAAGTCACCGGGCCCAACCCCCGCCTACCCCCGCCAACCCCCGCCACTAAGTGGAACTACATAGAGTCGAATAGCAGGAACGAAGATGGGGCTCTGAAGCCAAAACAAAGTGAACCGAGGCCACCGTTAATTTCGACAAGTTTCTGGAGGAGGAGAAACAAACGGAGGACCGGTGACTGATGAAGCAGGGCCACGTGAATCGTGGCCCACAGTCCCTGTTAGAAAGCTACCACCAAGCTAGAAACAAATCCACCCTCTAAAGCCAGAGAGCACATCAAGAAACTTTCAAGGAAAGGCGAACTTACTGTCCTAAAGCAGAGACCTGCTGGCTGACAGCCCTGCCTGTGTGCAGAGAAGCCCTAATACCTTATCTCTGCTAAAGAGAAACGGACTGCGCTCAATTATATGCATGTCATACGCCTCAATTAAAAACTATGTAGAGAGCCTGGACCAGTGCGGCTCTTGGTTGGGCGTCAGCACACAAAGCCAAAGGTCACCAAAGGTCGATTCCTGGTCAGGGCACACGCCTGGATGGAGGGTTTGGTCCCAGGCTGGCATGAGTCTGAGAAGCAACTGACCAATGTTTCTCTTACACACTGATGTTTCTCTCCCTCTCTTCCCCCCTCTCCAGAAATATATAAATAGAATCTTAGAAAACAGTACAAAACGGTGTATAATAGACATGTAACTATCACCACAATTCTCCCAATAATTAAATTCAAACTGCAGAAACTAATAAAAAAACTGTAATTCATATCCTCAGGGATTCAAGAAGCTACTACAACCACAAAGAAGGGAATGCTACGAAAAAGTAGCAATAACTAGAAAGAACAATGAAGAGAGGCTGGGTGAAATGACGGCTGTGCAGAGGCCAAGAAAGAAATCGGTCAGACAGGAGCGAGCCAGAGGACAGAGCATGGGAAGAGAGAGGGTCCAGGACAAAAAGAGGTTTACACATTTGATATTACGCTTGAAAAGATGGAAGCAGACAGGGGTGCAATGAAGACACGTGATGCAAGAAAAAAGAAAGGCCATTATAGAAACTCCAGGAAAAACAGGTCTCAGTAAGAAAATATATATAATCATTTGCTTTGAGTGGGCCCTACATATTTAACCACAATATGCAATATGCACAGTAAGTTTTATAAGCCTGCAGTTGGCAGAACAAGAAATACATGTACATTATCTCAATTTACAAGAGGAATCAACACAGGGGCAAAAAGGCTCCTGACACAACTACACCGGAAAACGGGAGGAACTAAGCAGGAAAGGTGGGCCGTGCAACTGAGCTGCTCATCTCAGAGCAGAAAGTCCGCACATTTACGACCGATGAGTCGATGGATAACTGCATAAGTGTATCTTTTAGAGACACGGGAGTATCTAAAGAGCAACAAAAACCAGAAACGTGATTTAAACGATTCCCTCGGAGAAGGGACGAACCAGGCACAGCTGCCTTTCATTAAAAATTCTTGAATATTTTAACTGTGAGCTTTATTACTGTGATAAACTTCAAAAATTATTTTAAAGACAGGAGCGGAGAGAGCGCTCTGACCCCTGTACCACGGCCCCGGCCGCCGCCGGACACTTGCCTCCACCTTGATGGCGCACCGTCCAATGGCCCGCACTGCTTTGCGGACGAAGTCGACGTCCACCTCCGTGGCATATTCCTTCAGCTCGGCCAGGACCTGTGGAAAAGGCGGGGATGAACGAGCATTACGGATTCTCAAACAGCAATTTAACAGCCTGGCTTTTTCTGAACGCCAGACCTCAAGCTCTGAGGCATTATAAGCTGGAGTTCACACAGAGTCTGACCTGAGCAATATTGGCTTGGGATGCCAAGCGAATCATGATGTCCAACTTCTCCAGTTTCACATAGATGGGATCATTATACTTCACAAAGAAGACTTTGATTTCCTGCTTTAAGATTTCAGGCCTGCGATACACAGAGAAACACGAGGTAGGAAGGTGCGGCAGTGACTGGTACCTCCTTCCGAGACTCTATTAATACCCCACCCATGCCCCTTGCCGTACCCCCACGCCAGCCCGCACAGGACACACACGCACCAACTCCCCGACACCCTCGACTCGAATCGGTCCCACAGGCAGGCCAGCTCGGTCCTTGAACGCGTCAGGGCACGCACAGGGCAGAACTGCTGCAAGAGCCGCAGCCTGGCCCCCACGGAAGCCTGACCCAGGCTGAACAGGGCCAGCCAGCCTGCCGCTAGGAGACCCTCGGAAAACAGAGCGCACTGCGGAGGGGCGGCGGGCATCCGGTGCAGGACGGCTCCCAGATCAACCGCGGGCCTCCTGACCCGGGGCAAGCGGTCCCGCCACTTGACAGTCTCCTTTTCATGCATTAAAAAGAGTTTACCGCTGGCCCCTTTGATACTGGTATTATTAAGCCTAAATCTACAAACACTTTATTCGGCAATCCATTTTTCCCCGACCTTTTCTGAACGATTAGGTTGATGTTCCTCAGGGCGACGTACTGCACCTCCGGCTCCCCAGACAGCAGGGTGACGAGCGGAGGGGCCAGCTTCTTCAGCAGCATGCTGTAGTAGTCGGAGTCCTTGGGCAGCAGCTCCAGAAACTTCATCAGGACTTTGACTGCCGAGAGCACCACCGCCGAGTTGGCATGGGACAGCCGGGGCGTCACCCGCTCACAGATGCTGCGGGACCGAGAAGGAAAACCGAGCCCTGGGGAATTACTTCTTCGCTCAGTCCAGTGTCTGCGAGGCAATGGGCTGGAGTCCCACGGCCCACGTGTCGAATTAGAGACTCCGTTAGAAGGGTAAAAGCTCCACGCGTAAGTGTGTGGGGACCCAGCACTGCGGGAGCCTCGCTCCCAGCAAACCACAGGCAGAGCAGGGGCCTCGGGAGCCTTCGGGAAACCAGCAACAAGGGATGTTCGGACGGGAAGGAGACCAGCCAGTACCCAGAACACGTGAAGCACACACCATGTACCCTCCGGTTTTACAGTCCTGTCTCCCCACGTCATACAAGGGCTCCCTGCCTCACGGCCCATCCTCCTCCTCTGCCTACAGGAAGTCGAGGTAAGCGTTCTGAGAGCTACTGTGGACGGACGGAGAGACAGCAACACCTGTGCTGAAGGTCACTGTGAAGGTGCAGGAGGAGCTGGGCTGACAGGGGAACTGCTCAGCCCTCTGCCCTCAGGGTGGTAAGGGAAGCTCGGAGAGGGTTTCTGTTTGTACTTTAACAATGGAACACCACTGCAACCTTCTCCCAGCCTCTTTCGATTCCCCTAGACCTGTCACCTGCACTGAAATGCCTCATGAAACCTTGAATATTCAATTATCTGTCAAGGGGTCTTCAGAAACTAACCTAACTTTGCTCGCTCTCGGGTGATAGAAGTGGTTACGGACTATGTCCAGTTAAAGGTACGAGAGAAGCAGGCTGTGTTTCTCTCCTTCCCTTCTGAGTCTGCTCAGCTAAAGCCCCAACCTCCTCCAGGACTTGACACCTTGACACAAGAGCCACCTTCTCTGCGGGGCTGTCCCTGACCACCCTTTAGTAAAACACAACCCATCCCCAAGTGTCAAGTTCATCTTCGATCTCTCCCCGACTTTATCCGTCTCATCCACGCTCACCACCTGACGTATTATATACCATCCAACCACATATTACACACACGTTAGGGATCTGTACAGCCCCAGCCCTCAGAACAGGGGTTCGATGAGGGCTGTGGTCTGTCCACTGCCACATCCCTAGGGCCTGGACAGTGCCCGGCACACAACACGGGCTCGGTAAGTACTTCCCGAGACGTCAGTAACCAACAGGAAGTAAATTCCACGTAAAGTTCCTTCCAGGAGACACCTGTACTTTCAATGCTGGAGAGACACTATCAGTGCAAACTTTTGCTAAGTCCAGAGGGTACAACTCCCCAGGCAATCGAGGAGCACTCCCATCCTAGTAGCCTGAGCCTCGGCCAGGCAGAGAAGGCAGAGAAGGCTCCGACCTGCCGCGCTAAAACATGCCCTTAACTGCAGAGCCGACACTCCTGCAGAAGCACGTGGCCCAGCACAGCGCCTACACGCACAACTTCTCCATAACACTGGCGGCGACTTCAACTCTATAAACTAAAATGTATGTGCATGTATAAGAAATTTAATAGCCAATTTCTGATAGTCAAAGAAAATTTGTAGCACAACAATGGTAAAGGGCTAGCAGAACTGTCCAGGTGTGCCTTCCAAAATCTCCCAATTCAGACTGACATGATTGCTATAGCTAATGGAAGACATCATATATTTTGCTGGCTCCAACACTTCTGTGGTACTGAATTATGGGTGTAGCTCAAGTCATCATTAGTATTAAGCCAATTACTGTGTATCTAATAGAATGAAAAGTTTGTTACAACAGTGAGAGACACTCAAAAACCTTTGTCACATGACCAAGAACTGCTGGATGGAGATGAGACTGTGATGAGGAAGATTTCAGTGCAGCACAACTATGCTGTTCAAACAAGAAGGGAAAAAAAACACATCTCTTAGGAAAGAGCTTTTTTGCATGGTTCCTCCACTACCTAAAATGTTTCTAAATCCAGTGAGCAAATATCATGGGGACAGAAACATCTACCCCACAAACCACTGATCTTCCTTAACGTGACAGACTTTTATTCTAATACAGACACCAGAACTTACTAAACCACCAAGACTCCCAGACACCACCCAGGAAATGGCACTCACCTCTGAGCCTCTCGGTCGTCTTTCGGGTTGTAATTGGACAGGCAGTCCAGGATGAAAATCTGGCCCCATTCAGTGCACTCATTCAGGGCTGTCAGCAGCTTATTGATGTTCTGTGGGTTCAGATCAAGTAAGTTGCTGTTTGGGTGCGATTCGCTGATTTCGGATAACGCTGCTACAGCATTAGCCACCACCTGGGAAAGCAGCAGACACGACCTGCATTTACCAAGGACAGCACGACTGTACACAAACACTGCATCTTCTCTGGACCACAGATCTCAACTCCTAACTATTCCTGCGTGTCTTACCGAGCCAACTGGGAACACACAAACTGCTTTCAAAACACACTTGTGTATTAAACCACCAAAGACGGCACACACAGCTTCCTGGTGGTCAGACAATCCAGCATTAAAACAATTCATATAGAGCAGGAAGTCCCACATAACTTACTATTAAAACATTAACAATTTTAATAGTGCTCAAAACTATCAAGAGAATCAAGACATGTGAACAGCTTAGAAAAAAAAAGCAGCAAGTTTCAATACGAAACACATACGTTTGGCAATGAGAGAAAAATCTAAGCCGAATGGGTAACTGGGTGTGCATGTATGGGGGTTGCGGGAGTGGTGGGGAGATGATGCCGTCAGTCGAGTCACGAGTCTTAAGAGTAGGAAAATCTGAGCTTGACACTGGATCCCTATTATATGATGCTGGGAGAGCTCATAATCTGTGGAATTTAGTTCCTCATCTGAAAACCAGGGACAATTTCACCTACCCCATAGATTAGCTCTAGTTTAAGGATAAAATCAGATGACACATGTACAAATTCTTTCTATAGAACCTTATGCAAAACAGCCCTGGCAGGTGTGGCTCCGTTAGTTGGAGCATCATCCCCATAACTGAAGGGTTGCAGGTTCGATCCCCAGTCCGGGCGCGTATGATCCCTGGTCTGGGAGCCTATGGGAGGCAGCCGATGTTTCTCTCTCTCCCTTCCTCTCTCTCAAAAGCAATGAAAAAATGTCCTTGGGTGAGAGGGGAAAAAAACTCATACGAAATAAAGATGGTAAAATTACCGTAATTCATCAGGTGCAGTTTTTCGCATTAACATCTCTGAAACTGCAATGCATTTTATAATCAATGGCACGCTGTTTTAATATAAAGTATTTTTCCTTCCAGGTAATACATAAAATAATAAAGCATCTTAACCCTGGCCCGATAGCCCAGTTGGTTGAAGCATCACCCTGGTACTACACCAAGGTTACAAGTTCGATCCCCAGGCAGGGCGTGTACATGAAGCCAACCACTGAATGCACAAGTGAGTGGAACAACAAAGAGGTGTGCGTGTGCCCCTCTCTCTTGCTCTCCCTCCCTCCCTTTCTCTCTCAATAAAAATTTCTTAAATCTTAAAAAAGTTTAAAAAAATGAAGCATCTTAGAATCAAAGGCATTTTATAATCAATGAAATATGGTATCTCAAACGTATCCTTTCAGGCAGTATGATAAATAAAAAACTGCTACAGAATAAAGTATCCTGACTTACAGATCTGGGAATTCATATCAGTTGCAAGAAAAAAGGTGAACACTCTACCAGAATCACACATTATTTCTAATGTAACAAATCTACAACCAGTGAATGTGTATAAAGTACTCTAAAACTTGCAAATACACCCACCAAAACAAAGAAAAACTACAGGGTGGCCCTGTACAGGTAAATTTAAAAACTGCATTTTGCAGCAAGGCTCCCAGTTACTACTAAAATTAGCAGGCCAGGCGCCCTACAAATACTCGGTAAGGACACGGGAGGCGTTACAGGTGACAGCAGCATCAGGAATCATGTGTACTGAAAAGACTCTCAAAAATGTCAGGTCGTCGTTAGTTCTTACTGAAGTCCCTTGCTAAAAGCTTGACTGCTATCCTTCGGCTTGCAGGAGAAGAAACGGAATGTGCACGATTTAGCTACTGATACTAATTATCCATGTTATCTGGGTCGGCTGTAAATTATGCCAGCAAGTGATTTTACCTAGAAGATAAAAATCTAGAGAATATGACTTAATCAAATAATACACTTGTGACAATTATCCTTTATTACGTTAGGGATAATGATGCCACAAATGGAATCGTCTTCACCTAAAATTGAGTGATTAAAACAGAAACTCCGAGATGAAAAATCAGAGACTCGGGGGCACGTATGATTAAGGACACAACCTGCCATCACTAGTAAAACGAGTCGGGAAGGGTCACCTAGGGCACCTGCTGCACGGCACCACGTACGAGGCTCTTCGCTCACTTAATAATGCCCCCCCCGTCATCTCCGTGCTTTACACGGAGGGCAGAGATCTTTAATTCCATGTGCAACACACTCAGCAGACCAGACTCCATGGCAGCAGAAAGGATCGAAACGCCACTGGAAGAGCTGGTGCCCGTTTCCGCCCACCGCTGCCAACCGATGCCCGGCGCCGGTTTCCGGTGCCGAGAGCTGGCCGCCTGCTACAACTCGCCACTTCTGGCAGGGAGATCCTTTTAATGTTAAAAGTAAAGTTAAATATAAGATGTGTTAATAGGAAATGTAGAAACAGGGTGAGAACTGGGGCAACTAAAAACCTTAGGGAGAAAAGAGACAGAAGGGTGCTGAACAGAATGAATAATTAGAATTCTTCTGTTATTGTCATAGGCAATTAGAAATTAAACCAAGTGTATAATGCAGCTAATGAAGTATACGTGCTGGTGGTAAAATAGGCAATTTCCACTTATTATCACATTAAAACAAAAAAGGAAATAGGGGAAAGTCAGTCTAATTAAAAGATCCAGCGAGATTAGATAACAAGACTGTTTGGAAAGACTTGCACTGAGAAAAGAGGTCACTGGTCACCGAGCCGGTGACCGGCGGACCAGAGGAGAGGCGCCCCCGGGACAAAACTGTACTGCTCTTCTCGCCGCCCTCCGGGCCCCCCCATTCCACCCTGCCGCTTACAGCGCCGGGCCACCACACTCCGAGCGCCGCGTTCTCGGACACATGCTGGGGTGGGCCCCCAGGGACTACTGCTCGGAGGTCTCCTGGTAAGTAAGCCAGGCTGGTTAGTGGGCACCTAACATGAGCCAGACATGCTGGCCCTGAAGCCGATCAAGGAGAAGACTGGCTCGGGAGTACAGGACAACTCACCTGTCAATGTTCATACAGCTGCTCTCTCATTTTATACTGTGTACGTGGTACATATATTGTCAATTTTTAAAAAAATAAACCTTATAGCTTAAGATTTATTTCGTCTTCCCAGACAGCCTTCTCCAAACAGTAACTGGGTATCACGAAAGAACAAGTGTGGCTCCGGCAGTCACCCCCTCGACTTACTGGTCCATCAGAACAAAGGCTGCTGTCCTCGTTTGAAACACCACATAAACATTTTTCATGAATTTGAACTAACACATGTAATATTTTCCCTCTAGAAAGTAGGCATTTCTCTTAGGAAACAGTACCACAAAGAACAATGGCCTTTTAACTATAATCTCAGAAAAATTGTAGTTCCCAAGAAAGACGGATTTTTCAAGGAAGCTTTGTTTTAAAAAATGGATTTATAAATAGGGTTTCTTGTGTTTTCTCAGTACAATAGCTGGCTTATGAAAAGTTGGAATCTAAAAAAACAAGAGGAAAAAAGTTGACATTTAGGCTACAACATATCCATATTGTCAAAAAAATTTTTTTAATTCATCTTGCTTCTCAATTATGGTAAATTTTGTTCTTTGGGGACCTGCCTAAACACTCCCCCTCCCCATCCCACCGCACCTAGACCAACTGCAACACATCTGCTTTGCAGATGCAGATGTTAGGTTCTCTCTCTCTTACACACACACACACACACACACACACACACGCACACACACACAAGCACACATAGATACAAGTAAAATCGTAGTCAACAATAGACAAATCTTTCTCTGCCTGAACTACAGACTTCTACTCAATGCGACAGTTCCATACAGACCCTTGGAATCTGCTGATATTTTTAAGGTAAGCAATCTGTGCCTGACTCACCCAATACTACACCTACAGAGTGAGTTGCTCGAAGAGATAAAAGACAGCCAACGGTAAGATCCACTGAACACTTACTATGTCCCGTCAGTCCTCACAGCAACTCCGAGTCAGCTGCTAGCAAAACCCGCCTGTCACAGACAAGCAGCGGGCTCTCTAAGGAAGTTTATAAATACCGGGTCAGAAAAATTCCGTGGCTTGCCTAGTCAACACAGCTGGTAAGGGATAGGGCCTGAACACGAACTCGAGTTTGGATCTGATTCCAGGGTCTGAGCACGAATCTTTCTGCATCCAGCATTTAGAGAAGTTCCAAGAGCCATGTACTTAAAACGGGGAGAGGGAAACAAAAATCAGAGTTGGGAGAGGACACCATAGTCAAAACATTACTTCCAGGCCAAGGCGACAGGCGGCTTTCTACAAGGAGAAAAATGCATCCTTCTTCCTACGGCTCAGAGAAAACCGCATCACGGAGCACTTACACGGCAAAATCTACTCTCTAGCTATAGTCTGATTCAGAAGCTACCCCTGTCTTACACGGGGACATTCTGTGCAC
>PVKM010021457.1:0-22570 GCA_004027735.1 Carollia perspicillata | reverse complement strand
TGTTCTGGAAGAGTGCTCCGCAAGTTCCTCAGTGTTTGCACGAAAACCGCCTTTGCATCAACGGAAGCCACTTCATCCTCCTGTTTCTCGGCACACCCAAGAAGCCCAATTTCGTCTCTAGGGTGGTATTTTGCACCATAAGAATCCAGAGGTCACTGCATCTCCATTTCCTGACTTTGTCAAGGGCCAAAGGACTTGACTGACTTCAAAATGGGGCCACTACAGATCTAAGCCAAAAGTGGGATCCACTCAAACGTTTGCCAAGAGCCACTGAAATCAATCACGAAGCTAATAGCTTTAAATTTTTTTTCTAAAAAGGCATGATCTGTCTTCTGCATGCAAAAACAAAACAAAACATAACCATGACTCACAACATTGCTGCTAAGCACACAGGAAATGCCACAGAGAGGGCAGTGCTTTCAGGGAACCAGTGCAGGGATGGTACGGTGGGCCAGGGCCTCGAACCTTTGGGGGGGAGCACACTCTGCCTCCTGGCCCTTGCAGCTCAGGTGCTTAAAGGGAGCCTCTCAGCATGCAGGATCTCCGTAATCAGAAGGGAATGTGTGACTCTCTACTACAGTACCGAGATCCTCTGGCCCAGCAGGCTGACCCCTGGGCCCATCATGCTATCCCCAAGCTGGAAGCTTCATTGACTGAAGGAAAGCCAAGCCTCTAACCAGGCATTTCTGCTTTATATTTGTGGTCTCCAGCTGGTCCTGCAGAAGGACCTTAATCAAGTTTGAGCTGGACACAGCCTTCACCTGGCTGCTCAACACAAAGCACCATGAAGCTCTCTTGGGGGGCAGGGGGGATGTGGGCCACACAAAGGAAAGATTACCGAGAGCAGGAACCAGTGAGGTAATTACAGAGGGAGCCTTGCCAAGCCAACCAAACAGAGAAAAACATTCAAAAGTTGAAAGAGAAGTGGCCAGGACGTAAACCGGAAAGTCATGTGAGCCCCAAAGACTGCTCTGGAGCATTAAAGACTTAGCTGCCCCAACCGAGAAAACAGGGCATGGAAGCCCACCTGCTTAGGGGAGCTTGGAAGTGCTGGTGAAAGAACAGCAAGTCAATGGGCATGTTCTGCTGTGCTGGGAAGATCGACCAGCCCGGGGGGAGAAGGAAATGAGCAGTGCCATCAGCTCATAAGGAGAGAAGAAATGTTTTCTGTGATCCAAATGTTCCCGTCAACAGAGACCCTACAAACAAGAACTTCCTTAGACTGCATCTCTTAGCAAAAATAAAACCATAGCCCCAGACTCCTTTGAAATTAACCAAACCATGACAGGACCCCTAGCTCTGTCCCCTGGCAACTGAAGTGCCAGGTCCACGGCTCCCTCACAACATCAGCAGTGCGTTCTTTCTGCAGCGAAACTTCTCTGGCCAGTGGCCTGACCTCCGGCATCCGCCTATGCCTCTTCCTCCCTAACACCCTAAATGAACCATGGAGATCCATCTGAGATGCAGCCTGGAGCTCTGCTCCTGTTCCCATGGCTTCTAGAACACTTCTCTCTGCTTTCAAGGAGAAGGAAAATCCTGAAATGGCTTCAGGGTCACGGAAGGTCACTGGCTTTTTGCCTCCCAGGTTTCCCCTTCTCCACCCTAGACAGAACTTCCCTGTGAATGCTCAGGCCTGGCTCCTGTCAGTCCCTCTGGCTTTCTCCAACCTCCAACAATGACGACGACGACAACGACAAGAGTTACCAGTAGAGGCGTGGCTTTTTCTGGGCTGTGGGGAGCCCAAGGGCAGGCAAGTGGGAGGACTCCCTTCTGATCTTTGGCTCTGTGAACGTGGCCAGGTTGAGGACTAGAATCTCTAAGCAGGAGGGGAGGCCCAGCAGAGTGAGCTGGTTGTGGTTGCTCTCCTTGCCCAGGAAGCTCTGTCCCTAAAGCAGCTGTCTCACAGTTTCCCAAGCAGAACTTGGGATCCAAAATGGAGAGAGGGAACGGGTGGCCACCAACAATCACATCTAGGAAAGCGGGTTCTGACACCAAAGAAGAGATATTAGCCCAAAGTGAGTGGCGTAAAGGGCTGGCTGTGAAGTTGGCATCTTCTTAAGCTCAGTGAAATCTGAGCCTAACTAACGCTGTGAGAGGTCTCTGCACAGCTGGCCCGCTCAGCAGGAACGCCACAGCAGCCGAGCCCTTTCACCGCAGTCACCGCAGTCAATGCCGGGAAAGGGGGTGCGGAAAACAAATACCCTGAAAACCGTTAGAACCCGGATAGGCACCTATTGAGACCTCTGACCTCCAGAAGCCTCCATGACCCTGCCCAGGGCTGGTGCCTCTATCCTGGCAGGCCAGACAAAGGCAACCAGTGACAGTCTTTGGCTGTGCTGGACCAGGGACCACAGGCCTGCCACAGGTCAGACCCTCTCTCCCTTCTCTTACCCTCTTCTGAGCCCTGCACTCCGAAAGCTGAGAAAAGTCTGCTTTTCTCAGCAGGAAGAATTCACCAAGGAAGTTAGGTCCTCCCGAGCCTGACCAGGCTTGGTCTCGTCAAGCTACCCTACACATGTGATTACTCTGGTGTCAGGGAACACCTCCCTCTTTGCTGTTTATTACTGAAATCTTCTCTGTAGTGGAGGCACTATGGCTCCCAAATAAATGCTGTAAGATGCAAATGGCAAAGAAGGGCACTACATCAGCTCGACAAGACTTGTCTCACATCCACAGTCTGAAGAGAATGAGCGGGAAGGTGGGGAGGCGTGGCCGAGAGGAGGCGGCGGCACCGCCTGCCAGAGCGCTTAGTCTCCTTCCAGCCCTACACCTGGGAGACACTGTTGGCCAGGCGGAAAGACATTCTTTTTGCTCTTTCATTCTCCTGAAAGAAAAAAAAAATTCAGAATTAGAATGGCCTTCAGAAATATAGCATTTATTAACGTGAAAAGGCTGTAAGTGTCCAGCGTGGGCCTCCCCAGAGCCAAAGGAGCTTTTTCCTGTCCTGGGAACACAACAGCAAAACTCACTGAAGGCACTGACCATTGTGTGAGAAGGGTGGTAAACCACTGCAGGAGGCTGGTCGGACCCGCACACAGCAGGCAGGCAATACACTCTGGTGGAATTAAAGTTTTGAATTGATCTTTCAGGGCTGCACAGGTGGGACCGTCCGGAAGGCCGGAGGAGCTCTCTCGGCCGCAATCACCACCTCTCCTTCTTCCTCTACGCCAAGGGTTTGGGGAGGTCCCTTCCTTGACCCCAAACCCAGTCGAGATCAGGCTCTGAGACCAGCACTTCTGTCAGGGGCATCACAGTTTAGAACAACCGGCACTGAGCAGGGAGTTGGGACACCACAGTACTCACCCTGGTTCCGCCATCACTTCACTGCGTGGCCCTGAGGAAGTGCATCCACCTCTCTGAATTTGAACCTCAGGGGTAATTGGAGTTGATGAGCCCTGCACTGCCCTGCTCTGCCTTCCTCTTAGGCTAAGGGACTGGAAATGAGGGTTCACTGTCACCACTCCCTTGTGCCACCCGAGCAGCTTCACTCTGGGTGCTCTCGTACATGTTGCCAAGGTGCCCGCGCCTGCCCAATCGCCCACCCGCCTGCCTGCCAGCCGGCCGCAACTCTTTACCAGGTGTCGCCGCCGCCTCTTGGGTTGGATGCCCTCCTGCATGTAGGGGGGCCACGGGAAGCCCTGGGGAGTGGAACACCCACTCTCGCTAGACACCTCCTCGGAGTCTGAGTCCTCCTGCCTCGGCTGGGCGAACTGTTTCTCCGGGTAGATCTCCTTCAACCAGCCCTCAAAGAATACTTCCAGGCAGCGGCCGGCCTCTGCAACCTCGGAGTCAGGCTGAAGGGGGAGGAGAGCAGGGATGGTCTGGCCTGTTTCCACCAGCCCATCCCTTCCAGGCCTCTCAAGAGCTACACAGAGACCACAAAGCCTCGCTAGGTCTCTTGGGTGTCTGGAAATTTATGTTTTTCTCCTCAGGACTCAGAATAACTAGTTTGGTATCCATTCTTACAACAGAAATGACCGTTATCCACAGCTGGCCAGTCAGTAGCACCCCCATCTTTCTCTTGAGTCCATGGTAAAGCCCACATGGGGGAGAGACCTTTTAAATAATCGTGACTACGGCAGACCTCAGACTTCTAAGTCCTCAAAGCAGCCCAGGACCACACCTGATACCCAACCCACGTGACAATCTTGGGGCCATTGAAAAAGAGGGGAGAGGTTAAACAAGCAAGACATACATAAACATACATAATTGAACTTAGCACAGTTCCAGAACATGAGGCGCACGTCTGACACCACCTCCTCTGGGGTGGTGTAGTGAGCTGGGTCCTTCTTTTGCAGCTTCCTCCGGATGATTGACAGGTCCATGGGCCTCTTGATAATCTGGTAGTAATGCCGGGCCTTGGGGAGAAGGAAGAAAGCAGGAAGAGAAAAGTGAAGATAAAAGAAGGGATGGACAGTGAGTTGGAATAGAAGTGAAAGGATGTAAGAAAGAGAAAGGCAGCAAGAAAAAAAAGCATGGAGGAAGAAGACAAAGAGAAAAGGAGGAATGTTTTACTTGTCAAGTCAGGTCGGATGCGGCAGCAGCTGGGGAGAGGCTGTGGCGACCCCGGCCCCAGTTGTCTGGACCATCCACAGATTAACATACTTGCAGTGGCTGTGCTCTGAGCCCACCTGGGTGCCACCATCATGTGCCTTGTCAGGCCCCCTAAGCGGAAAGCAGGGGAGCAGGCAGGGACAGCGGGGCCTTCCTTACCAGTGGGCTGACGGGCTCGTGGAAAGGCAGGCTGAGGCTATTGCAGCACAAGGACAGTACCAGCTTCTCACACTTCTGCAGAAATCAGAATTGGCGGTGTTACTTTGTTCAGGCCCCGATAGTGACCCTGATGATTCTAAAGGGGTTGGCTCTATGTCACAGAGTATGAGCCATCATACTATAGCACTTTAGCCTCCCAGGCCAGAAGAAAACAGCTGGCAGAGGAAAAACCACAGCAAACTCCCCATGGGCTAGACTGGCAGGCACAGCCCCAAAGAAAGGCACCTAGAGAAGCCTCTCAGCCCCTCAGAAAGGCCTTGGCCCCGGCTGGCACAGAGAGGCTGCCCCAGGCATGGAACCTTGCTCCCAAAGACCCCTCCCTACCTTCTGGTCAGATATGCTCAGTCCAGGAGGGGCCCGCACTGCAGGCTGGGTGTAGCGGGCATTCTCGCAGTCGTACTCCATCTCGGGCTGGGTCAGGCTGCGGCACAAGGTACACACCCAATCTCCCCTGCAGAGGTGGGTGAGGCCAAGTTAGGCCTCAGCACATTGCCCAGAGCTCCGTCCCTTGTCCCTATGCCCCAAGACAGGTATGGGGGTGGGGGGAGTGACATGAGAAACTGAGTCCTCAGCCCTGCACTGTGGGGAATGGTTTCCTGACCACAACCTTGAGAGGAATCTAGTTACTCAGGATTTAGAGAATGCAAGAAGAGGGAAGTGATGAGGGGCTGGGACAGGAATATAGGGATAATCTGTGTGCAAGAGGAAGATAAGAACAGAGAAGGAAAGGAAGCCAGCTGAATGTTGAAGACCCACCTTTCTGTGTGCTGAAGGAACACAGCTGTACCACCACCGACTCACAGGCCTGCAAGTCATGCCAGCTCAGAAAGGGGAGGAAGCCCGCCAGAGGGAGCTCTGAGGGCCTGGCCTGAAATAATCGCCCTTGGATGATGCCCCTCCTAGAGAGCTGATGGCCCCGACTGGCCTCACTCACCCTGGGAAGCTGAGCAAGGCTGGCAGGTGGCAGGAAAGGTGGAACACTTTGGGGCAGCGGTCACAGCACAGCAGCTCTCCCCCGTTGAGGCACACGGCACAGAAGTCCTCATTCTCTATTGGTGCCGGGGGCCCCTTCTTGGCTCCAGGGGCTCGAGGAATGAGTCTGTGTTCTTCAGGAGACGCCCCCTCCACCTCTGGTGACTGCTGCCCAGCCAGAGATGTAACAGTGACCTTTCTTCCTCCCAGACTTGGGGCCTGGATGGCATCAGGCAGGTTGTTCTGACTGACCTGGGAGAAGAAGGGAGTCTGAGCCGAGAGAGCACAGCGCCCGTCGGCTGTTGAGGGAGGGGAGGAGGGCGGGGACTGACGGTCCCTGAACACTGACTTATTCCAGGACCACCAGCCAGCCAAGCTCCAGGAGTGCTGGCAGCTCACTCCTAATGTGCATCTCACAGGCCCATTACGACAGGGGACAAAGTCTGGCCAAGCTGCAGCCCCACTCAGAGACTCATGACAGGGCCAGAGCCAGAATTCTGGCAGTAACAAAGAGGGAGATGCCTGTGTTCAAGGCCAAGGCAAAGCAAAGTGATACCTTAATGGACATGCTGGAGGACTCAGTGCCACACTCGATGATCAACAGGAAGCTTCCGTCCTGATTGTTCTTTTGTGGCTTCAGCTTGAACACAGGCATCTCTCCCGAGGAGGCGGCACAGATCTTGAGCCGCTCCAGCCGCACATAGGGAATCTTGGGCTTGCTACTGTAGGGTCTATGGCAAGAGAGACGCCCTTGGGTCTCGGTGGGAGCCTCCTCTGGCCCCAACCTCCATGTAAGGCTCACCCAGGATCCCACAACTGAACTACTGCGGAGATTTCCTCAGTCCAACCCTCGACAAGCCCATCGTCTGCCCTCCTGCCCAGCCCTGTCTGGCCAGGCCCTGTCAGCCTCTGGAAAGCCCTTTGGTTGAAGCAAGAGGCTCCGTGAAGAGGGAGGACTGGCCAGAGCGCATGCCACACGGTGCGGGAGCACGACATCCTCCCACCACCATCCCAGACACCCACCCACCCACCCCCCGCAGTCACAGGCAAACTCCTGCTTCTAGTTAAGTCATCAAGGATGCTTACTTCCTGTGCCAGCCTCCCAGGACATGGGTTTGAGGGGGTGGGAGAAAGAGCCTGGGCCAAGAATCTGTTACCTGATGATCTGGTTCTCCTTGGCATCCAGCTCTAGGGCTCCTTGTTCAAAATTCTCATACTCTAAGGCAAAAGAAAAATGTCTATGACATATATTTATGACAATGTGCCCTGTGACCGACACTCATATCTGCTACTCATACCTTTGGCCACCTACCTGTCACACATTGTTAAATACACTGTAATCATTCACAGTGCAGAAAACCCTACCATGGCTCTCCTTCCTGAGAGGGGAAGAAGGCCACCTTCTTTTAAAAAGATAAACACTCGGAGGCTGCCTAGGGGTGATTGTTAGGTCAGGTGCTGAGAGGCCGCTTCTCACCTTCAAAGTGAGCTCAGAAATCGCTGTTCTGCACACACTGGTGTTACCTGCTCTCGGGAGTCATGCTGTCCAGTCTCTGCCTTTTCAGCCAAGTGCTGGCATTCCAGCACTGCCTGAGAATCCAGCTCACACTCTTTGGGCAAGAGCCTCCCGGGAGCCCTGCCCTGAGTAGCGCAGCCTGTGCAGGTGGGCAGGCGGCAGTGTGGGGAGAGAAGAGAGAATGAGCACTTACTGAGCTCCCAACTCAGCACCAGGCACTGTCCTGGGCACTTTCCACAGTCAAGCAGGACCCCAAAAATGTAACTGCTGAAAATGCAGGGTTACATTATTGTGCAGTTAAGAACCAACAATTTTTCAGTGGGTCATTCAGTCAGTGTGAAGAAAGAAGGAGAATTGTTTCACTTTCATTTATTAAATATATAGGACATAGGCGGACCATTACAAGCCAAACACGCATCATTCACTGAGCTGAAAAAGTCCCATCGGATCACCAGGCAGTTGCTCCCTAACGTCCCCACTGGCCCTCCCCTCCCCAGAAGAAAAGAACTTCGGCCTAGCCCCACTAGGCAGGGGTGCAGTAGATAAGAAGGGGATTCGAGACCATCTCCACCGGTCTAAATTCCCTCTACCATGAGGCACAACACAAATCCACATTACTGCCAGGTGCAAGGCAAACTCTTGTTACTACGAAGTCCCCAAATGATTTCCCTGCAGTCGCTGGTCCCAGCAGCCTGTGAGGCAGCTAAGATCAGCCCC
Organism: Carollia perspicillata; assembly: GCA_004027735.1. Classification (NCBI taxonomy): domain Eukaryota; kingdom Metazoa; phylum Chordata; class Mammalia; order Chiroptera; family Phyllostomidae; genus Carollia; species Carollia perspicillata. The sequence continues at coordinate 14,592 of PVKM010021457.1, read as the reverse complement.
ATTTACAGAAACAGAAACCAGCTCAGGAAGGTGAGGTATTTTGCCCAGGATCAAACATAAAGAAGCAGTGCTGGCTTTCTAACTCACATCTATCTGACTCCCAAGTGAGACATCCTCTTTTCCCTAAAATAGTTTGCCAAGGCTTACCCTTCCTATCACTCTCTACCTGCAACCCAGACCCCCAGAATGCTTTGCACGGGCAATGTTACTAGGAGGCTAAGCCCTGGGTCGTACCTGGATCAGCCCTGGCCACCATGAGAGAAACAGAACAGGAATAGGTAAGCCAGTTCTGGAGGACAGAGGTGAAGTCAGCCTGAGAGAGAGGCACTGCTCCGTCAGGCTAGAGCCTGCCTGCTACCTCTACCTCACCTGGAAATGCTGAGTGCATCTGCTCAAGTCTGTGGCCAGGATGAAAGGCAGGCTGCTTACTTGAGTCTCACCTTTTGGGGTCTGGTACTGCTGCAGAGCTATGGATGTGTTGACCACTGAGACCACAGGTGGTTTTTTCACTGAGAGGTTAATTGGTTCCTCCAGTTCTGAGGGGAGAGCCAAGTCCTTGGAAACATGTAGGCCAGGGGCTGTGGGGCCTTGTCCCAAAGAGTCAGTGAAATGGGTGGAATCCTCACTTTCCATCTTTGAAAAGTAAAAGGACAAAAATCAAAGAAATCAGACATTTTTGCCATTAGCGGTCACAGAGCTGTTAGCTGAAAGCCAGGAAAAGGCCTTCAGGGGCCATCCTTTTGCTCAGTGATGAGCAGAGAAAGTTGAATGGAGCTTTCCCAGGACTTACCTTACACAGGGCATTCCCCACAGAGGGTTCAGCCTCATTGCCAGGGCACAGGCTCCCTGCAGCTCGGCCAGAACCAGGACTGCAACTGGCTCCAGTTTCCAGCTGCACATTAGAAGCTGGAGGCATACTCTGCAGAGGACAAGTTGCTAGACTTGGCACGGGCTGGGTGGGACCAGACATCAGGCTGGGCCCGGCTTGACAGTAATCGCTTGGTAGGGTAGTGATGGCCTGGGAGGAATCACTCATCAGGGTGGGCATGGACTGGGCTGTGCTGCGCACAAGGCTGGGCACTGTCTGCAGGTGACCTGCTGCCAGGCTGGACACAGTCTGGTTGTGACCACTCAGCAGGCTGGACACAGTTGGTGGGGGGCCACTCAGCAGGCTTGGTACTGCCTGGGGGTGGCCAGCTGTCAGGCTGCTCACGCTCTGGATCTGTGGCTCTAGGGCCCTCGCCAGCCTCGTAGATGACAGCTCCATCTCCAGAGTGTTGGAAAAGCCCATAATGCTCACAGAGGTGGAGTGCTGCAGGAGCAAAGACAGGGCCGTCAGGCTGTTAGCTGGGGATGGTGAGAGGGGAAGGGGAGATGCAGCCCATAAGAGCTCCTCTCTTTTCTGTTCTCCTAAATCCTTGTACTTCATTCTCATAGCACAGTCTGCAACACCATTTGGTTGATGTCTGCTTACCCTACAGACTATAAACTCCATTAAGGCACGGATTTTGTCTATTTTGCTTACCCTCTATATTTCTATACCCACGAACAGTGCCTGGCTGAATAAATAAATTAACAAGCTATTTAAATCTTTTTTAAAAAACAATAATAATGCATGACTTTTCACAAATCTTAAGCCAAATGAATAGCAGCTTCGTTTTACTAACGACTGAGTCTATGAGTTTCTCTAAAATAATGGACGTTTTTATGTTGCTAAAATTTATGAAGAATTTATTGTCTGCAAGGTATTTGCGGAGTGTTTCACATACACTTCCTCATCCAATCCTCACAGCGAACACTGAAGGCCTGTTGTGGAGGCTAAAGGAAGAGCCCACGTGAACATCCAGAACAACGTCTGCCGCGCGGTCGGTGCTCAGGAAGCCCTGGCTGCGGCTCTCGCTGTTGTCGCTGTTGTCACTGTTGTTGGGACCCTGATTCTACACCGGAGTGAACGCTGCAGGGCATCACAACAAGAGCTGCTCGTTTCAGGTACAGGGAGAAAGAAGGGAGTCAAGAACCCCCATCCAGAAAGGCATCTGAAGGGTTTTTTTTAATGTTATTGGAAAACTAATTTTGCAAATTTCCACTTCTTTCTGTTTGTGCTCACATATGGAAATACAATTGATTTTTGTATGTTGATCTTCTACCCAGAGACCTAGTTAAAGTCATTTTGGGATTTTTCTCTACGCACAAATCCTGTCATCTGCGAAGAGTAAGTTTTATTGTTTTTCTCGCCTTACGCCACTAGCCCAGACCCCCGGTACCCAGTTACACAGAAGTAGTTACAGTAGTCATCCCAGTCTCATTCCTCTTCCCAGGAGGAAGCCCTTCAATATCTCACCACCGAGCAGGACTTTCGTAGGTTGAGAATCTAGATCTCTGGCACTGAAGCCACAGTCTTAAGTCCGGCCTATCTGCCTCCATCTCTCTCTACGCTTCTTCCTTTCCCGTTTCTCCCACACTCTGTTCTTCCCTCTCTGTCCTTCCTGCCCCTGCTCTTTCCTGTCTCCTGACCGTCTTCTCTCTCTTCCTCTCCACTGGTTTTCTTTTTTCCTATCATCATCTTCTCTTCTCTCCTGGCCCTTTCCCCCTATTATTTTTTAGCAAAGCTTATATTTTCTATTCTTATTCTTATTCTCAATTTTAAAAGCAGATGAGCTAAATATGCTTTATCTCTGCAAAGTAAAGTTTGTTTTTCATATGCTCCTTGGTAGCTCAATAGTCTTCGACAAAACGGGTTCAATATGCTCTATACTCTAAGTCCCAAGACAAAAGTTGAGAAGGAGGAAGGATGGGGGGAGTGCTCAAGCCAAATGAGGCAGAGGAGGCAGGGAGCCTCGCTTGAGGGACTGCAGTTAGAAACCAAGGGCTATCCCAGACAGGCCCTGTGGCATCACCAGGTTGTCCTGGCTATGTCCGACCACAGCTTCCCAGTATTCTGTATTTCCTGATCTATGGACAAGGATATTCGATGATGACTGCACTCCCTGTTGTTAGGCAGCACAATCGAGTCCTTGGAGCCGGACTCTTCCGCCTTTCCCCTACTCAACATGTGTATTTAATGCAGTTCTGGGGTTTGCTTCATCTACCGATGACACACACAGTCTCAGCCCCTCAGGGAGACCTTAATGCCAAGTAGAGAGAGGACCAAAATCTACCCAAGCCTGTCCCAAGTAACAATAATCAGGAGCTGTACGTCACAAAATGTGCACAAAATTAAACTCCCAAAGAAAACTTTCCCAGATTAGGGGTAGAGATCACATTTGTAGGATATCAACTCTCCTGTCCTGATTACCTATTGCTATAATGAAATGTGAGTTAATATAATAACAGAGGAAAGGAGGGCATGCAGACTGAGCCATGGAAGAATTGTGACAACTCTGTCATAATTTGTCTTAACCTGGACCTGATGGATGGACCTGCTCCCATAAATACCCATGACAGCATTATAACAGTACAAGGTCAGTAACATGTCCTAAGATACTGCAGACTGGACTGGTCTCTTTTGTCTCCATGCCTGCAGCCAATCTCAAGGAGGCCTGGGCTCTCAGGAGGTGGGGTGAAGCCCTGGCAGTGGTAACAGAGAACCTAGGAAATGCCCACGGGGGAATTCTGAGAGGAGGCTCGGAGCAAGTGCTATGAGGAAGTCGGCCCCAACTCCATTTATACAAACACAGTGGCATTTCTGGAACCTATGTGTGCTGAGTGTTAGTTATTTTTGGATGCTTTATCTGTCTCTCTGGACTGAAAGGCTATAAAACGGCAAAACAAAAGGTACTCATTTCATGTACAGGAAGAAAGAGGGGAACCGAGGACCCCCATCCCACTCTCCTGCCAGGGTTACAGGGTGAATGGGGAAAGGGGAGGATCTACTTTCAGGGCCAGGAAAGCAGGCTGAGTCTCTAGGGCCTGCAAGGAAGGCAAGGGCTTCCGAAGCGCACGCCAGGGTTGGGAAAGGGTTTGGGAATGCGGCCACTCCTGACACTGGGTGCCTCGCACGCAGGCGGAGCTCATCTGTCCACGGCGATGATGCCGCCTGCCCTCTCTAGCACCCAGGATCGTTGAGAGGTCAAATGAGAAACAGTGGAAGTCTGCGGCCAGCCATAAAAGTCTGTGGAGCAATCACTGACACTTCCAAGCTGGCAGGCTCGTCATGAATACAATGATCTCACCTTTACATACAAAACCTTCAGATTTCATTGGGAAAAATGTGTACTTGAGATTTTCAGGGGAAAATAACCACTTTCTAGTTCAGGGAGGGAAAGGAGTCAACATGCCAGAAACATTCACTCTGCTAATCCAGTCAGGTTGCCTTTGGGGTGAGAGGGGAGACAGCCCTGAGCCTAAAGAGCCCCTCCTTCCCTCCCGGACCTGGCATACCCTCACTGCCCCTAATTTTCTCTCCTCCTAAACTGTACGTTCCTGTCCCTGTCCCGGTGTTCTTCTTGTCCCTTATCTCTTTCTCTCTTTGTCTCCTCATCTCGGTTTGCACCTGCTTGGCCCGGGACTGCTCTGACTCACCTCATCCAGAATGCATGTACTCTGCCTGTCTGGACCACCTGCCTCCCCAGCTTGCTGGCCTGCCACTTCCCTGAGCTGTCTGACTTTCACCCTCTTCTGCTCGTCACCCACGCAATCTCCACCCATCTAACCTGTCTCCTGCTCCACCTGTGCTCCCTGCCCTCTCCCCAACCTCACCACCCGGGTCTTTTTCTGGAGTTCGATCTATTAACCATTATTATTATAATTATAGCCACATGGTGATGTCAAATATCAGAGAAATCATTGTTCTTTCATTTTATCAAGAAGGGAAATTGAGACACAGAGTAACTACCCATATTTCCCAAGCCTATGTGGGCCCAAGACTAGGAATCTGAGCCTCGCCTTAAAATTTTGCTGTCTGGTCTTGATTTTGTGCCATTAGCTAGAAAGCTAGTGCCCAAGTAAGAGGGAATTGAGAAGTCAATAAACAGACACTTAGTGCACACATGCCCTGCATTTAATATCAATTTCAGGTTCTTACAGCAAGATAATGGGGCTGGGGATAAAGTAATGCAGATAGGGTGGTGTTCCACAGAAATTCACTTTTCAGATATCCGAAACGTACCTTTGAAATGTTATTTTGAAAGGGAGCACTTCTGAAACAATTTACACACTACCAGGCTTACTAAACATAGTACACAGAGACTAATGAGACCATTTCTCTAGTGATACAAAGGAACTCGAATGAACTTCTATACCGGGGTGGGCTGTAGATCAGTGGTGCTTTAGGGAACTCCTAAGAATGTAGGGCTTAGCTTTTCCCCTCAGTTCTCACAACCTGTCACTTTCTAGGTAAAGTGTCTTGCCTTCTCCCTTGTTGTTAGCTGCCATTGTAGAAGTCCTGACTCCCTGCTTCTAATCTGCTTTGCTGTAATGTAAGAAGATGAAAAATTTCCACAGAAAACCAGACAACTAAGCTTTTCAGGTCAACAATGCCAACTAGACACTTGAGTGCAGGCTTGTGATCTCATACAGAATATAATGCATGAGGTTTGTGACATCTGTTTTTGCTGCTGCTCCGAAGTTTTGACTGATCACTTCTGATGTCAGGTGTTTATTCCAGTAGTTGAAATTGTCAAAGGCTAACCACACCGTGTAAGTGTGCAGTAGGAGAAGGGACCAATGACTTGGCAGTTGGGTCTTGGAAACACATTGAAAGCCTTCACTCTGGCTGAAGGAAACAGAAGGAGACAAGGATAGAGGTAAATAGATTTGTGAATTAAGTCCTTGGAATATTTGAGTGTGTCAACAGCTTCAGAGGAGGCAGAGTTCAATAGAGTATAGTATATCTTGAAATAGCTGAATCAGAGAGCTGAGGAGGGAACTAATGTCTCAGCAAGTGGTTTCACAAGCTAATTTTTAATAGTGAAGTCATTGCTCTTGTTGACAGTGAGGGCTAAGCTCTTGTACGAATTAGGGCTACTGCTATGACTGTAAATATGCTGATTTATGCTAACTGACCAGAGTCAAATAAGAGAACTAAAGAGTGCCCAGTGCCCTGATGACCCCAGAAAGACAGAAAAGGCAAAGAGGACCCCAACGTCTGAAATGGAAGAAAGAGCAAAGAAATACATGGATTCAAGTCTAAAGTGAAAGTTGGAAGGAGTGGAACCCTCAGAACACTTGGAGGACTTCATGCCTTTGCAACTCAGGAGAAATAGGCCAGAAGTTCTTCGGCCAGGCCAGGGTAAGGAAATTTAAGACCTATACACAAGGAGGACCTGTTTTCTCATGGACTGGGAGACCCAAACAAAGAGCTTGAGTTTGGTCTGTGAATTTAACCAGGCTAGAGTTACAGACAGGCTTCCTAGACAGAAATATATTCAGGGAACAAGTCCTGGGGAGTGTCTGACTTGATTGCTGAGTAGCACAGTGGATCTCTGTATAGTTCTACACATGCTAACACAGTTCTACACATGCTATGTTCTAACACAGTCTAGAACATAGTTCTACACTGTGCCCTAAGAAGGCCTCACCGGGCTCTTTATTCAGGAAATTCTGAGCAACAGCTGCTCGCGGGGCTAGGCTATGAGGTTAGATCATGGCTGAGGTTGAGAACCTATGACCTGATCCTTGGTAGTGTATTTGGAGACTATGAAGGCAGGACGCCTAGTGTGTCCTCACTTATGCTGGGGTTTAGAATATGAATTTAAGCAAGTCATTTCCCGTCTCTGGGTTTTAATTTCTTCTTCCACAGGTTGATGTGAATCTCATTGAGTTGTAAGAATAAAATTTAGAGTTCAGACATCAAAGTGCTTTAATAATGGTAATAAATGCTATTTGTACGAGTCATACTCCGTTACTTCTCTGCATCACTCTTAATAATCCGGACCACAGGAATGCCTACTTCTTCAGTAACACTTACTGAAGACACATCCCGGGCTCCTCTCAGGCCATGAGCAGCATCCTGGTGGCCTCAAAGCCCTCTGTTAAAGATCTGGGGCCATATTATGAACAGAAGAGAGATCCCTTTTGCAGGTGAACTGGGTCTCAGGTAGGGCTCTCTGTGATGCCTTCAGCCTTGACTCCATAAGCGCTTTTCATAAAGAGGTGTATATATTTTCCAGCAGTTGACTAGTTCAGAAGTATAAAATGAAGCCATCGAACTGTCTTCCAGTTTCACTTGAGAGGTAAGAGGGTTCTGTTGCAGAGCTGGAACCATAGTTTTTCTTCAGAGTGGCTAAACCATGACTAGGAAGCTTAGGCAACAGCTAGTATCAGACAAATGTCAAAGTTCATTCAGAAACATCATGGTGGATTCAGGGAAGGTGGTAGGACAAAATGCTCCTAAGATTGCAGAGCTCATGTCACTGGAAAATCCATTCTAGAACTTTCACATCTGATTTTCAGCAGCAATCTGCTTTTGCATCGGCTCACTGAGTCCCAAGTCCTAGGTATCTGTGCAGCTGCTCTGCTCTAACCAAAACCGTCCTTGTGGTGGTGTCAAGTCAGCAAGAGGCTCAGAGCATGAGCAGGGCCCTGTGGAACACACAGAGAGGTGCCCAGTGCCATGGGTTCCTCCAGTCTGTGACCTTCAGAGAGACTTCTGACTTCCCTGGCACTCAGGCCAGTACAGATTGAGGGGTGGGCTGGAGGCCAAACAAAACCTCTACCAGATAAAGAAAACCAAGACCAAACTAGGCTGGCTCCTGAGACCTCTCCCCAGCAAGGCCTCAGCCTACTTCAAAGACTGTAAGGACAGGAAAATTGAGGACACAAGAGGCCAAATGAAGCCCCACCTCTCCCACTGCAGTGCACAAAGAGAGGTCATTTAACCTAGTCACTTAACACATGGTTGAGTCAGGAACCTGTGCTCAGGTCCTAATGTTGCCAATAACCAACTGTGTAACTCTTAGATGGATCACTTAACCTCTCTGTGTCTCAGTTTCCACAACTTTCAAAGGGGAGCAAGAAAGTGGCTTCCTCGTAGTATTTCTAGGATAAACAAATAGATAAAATGGAATCATTCATGAAAATGTCTACGGAAAAAGTAGAAAATGCTGTACAGAGTATTATCATTCATTGATAAGGTGCTCAAATTTTTATTTGGTGTCCTCAAGCTCCATACTCTCCACCCTGCCCAACTGTAGGCTTAAAGCAATGAATGCCCTAAAAAAGAAAGCCCTTTTTCTCATTTAAGAAGCTTTGTGTGTAATTAGTACTCTCTCAGTCAAGCAGACCCCAAGGGTCCTCTGGGCCAGGATGACAATCCTGAGGTCCCTTTTTCTGGGAGTCCAAGCCATAAAGAAGCCTATAAAACATGTGAAAAATTCCAGGCCCTCTGGCCTCTCAACCTCTGCATGAGCCCAGGTTAATAAGGGCCAGGGCAGCTGAAGATGAGAAGTTAGAGTTCCTAGGACCTTCACTAACCCCACCACCAACCTGCAGCCACAGAGGAGGGCAGCATCCCCTGGCTGCTCAGACAGCCCGAAGGGCCACCGCCCCTCAGCACGACTCCATGCTTGCGCCTGGCTCACCTCCTTTCCTTCCTCTATCCTGTGTTTAGGTACGGAACTGAGACTCACTAAACAAGAAGTGACATTTTCTGCATGGCTTCCACTACCACTTGAACACTGGCAAATCCCGTGCTTCCTTCTGAACTACTGACATCTACAGCCAGCTGCCTTTTGGTCATCTTCTAATGCAGCTTCCACAGAACACCACCAGCAATTCAAAACTTGTTTCTCCTCCCAAATATGCTTTCCTCCCATGCTCACATCTCAGTGAGTGGCAAACCGGGAGGCAAAACAGACCTGGGTGTTAAGCCAAAAGACTTCCTTTCTCTCACTTCCCACTGCCAGTCAGACTGAGTCCAAAAGCTCCTGCAACGATCTCTCAGATCCTTGCTTCCTCTTTAGTCCCATCATTACTGACTTCATTCAACCTCTCCTATTTCTCCTCTGTACTATTTTGGTCTCTTTTACTGCAGTTAAAGTGACTTTTCTAAAATTTAATTCAAACCAGGTCCCTCCTTGCTAGAAATTCTTCATTCACAACCCACACCCCACAAGACTGGATGCATAGGCCTTCCAGCCTCTCTGGGTTCACTCCCATTCCCCAGTACACCTCACGCTCCTGCCAAGTCAACTCATCTGAAACCCCTCAGTGCCCGAGGCTGTCTCTCGCTTCTGGAGCTTCCTACTCCCCATTCCCTTTGCCTGTGGACTCTAGCACCCCACTCCCACCCCTTCCGCTAGCCTAACTTTTTCAATGTCTCACCTCAAAATCGTGTCCTTGGGAATCTTCTCTGAGCGGCCCCTTTGCCCGGGGTTGGGTATTCTTCCCATGCCCCGCAGTGACTATCCCAGCACTTTGTTGTGCTTTGTTGTGGCCACTTAACTATCTCTCCCTCTAGACTTAAGCTTCAGCATGAGACGATTGACCCATGTGAGCCTGACACCTAGCAAAAATGCTAGCACATTCTGGGGAATTGGTATGTATTTTTGAACATCGAGTGAGTAAGTGTTTCGATAGATAGGCAGTTGGCCTAAGTATAAGAATTTAAGAACCTGATATTAAACCTTTACCCTAAGAACCACAGGGCCTATTTACAGCATTTCTGCAGCCTCTACACCGAAGCATTTTGACAGGTAGAGCAGGACAGGCATAAACAGAAACCACTAATAGCAGAGACCTATGCAGACTTCAAGAGTCACCATGGATTCCCAAGTTAAGATTTCATTTCAGCCATCCCTTACTTTTCTAAACTCTTTTCTCAAGTACCCTTGAGATAGACCCACCCAAGACATGCATGACACTGCTAGGGAGACATAGTGAAGGGTAGGCACACGGGCAACTTGTGAACTGGGACTGTAGTCCAGAGCAATGCTGTAGGCCTGCGGGTGCTGGCTGGAAGGGCACAGCATAGCTGACAGAGCTTCAGGTGCAGAGCTGAGTGAGAGGCACCAGGAAGGCTGAGGGGACCAGACTAGAGAAGGCAATGGGATAATAGGAATGGGGCAAGGTACACAGAGAGGGCTGAGTGGAGGGCATGACACAATACTGAGGTTCCAGCTAGGAGGGTGACAGGGGTAGGGGGTAAAGGGCAGGGGTAAGAGCAAAACAGCTGAGGGGCAGTGGGTTAGCGTTATCACCGAGTAAATGAACACTTCCAGCAAGCAGGGAGGTGGGTGGACAGGTAGGGCTCCAGTAGCTGATCTTCAAGAGATCTCAGTGCACCTAGCTGCTCAGGACATACCTACAGATCACTCACCCAACAAATCGCATCAATTCCAATTCTAAGGCCAACCAACTTCGGGCTGCGGAGTTGCAGGAAATACTTCCCTTGTTTTCATTGCAGAGAGAAAAAGTTCAGGCTTTGGGTTCTGACAGACCTCATTTAAAGTAAACCACAGCCTTTCGCCTACGAGCCATAGCATCCTGGACCTCAGCTTCCTTAGCTATAAAATGGGGACGCTCACCCCACAGAACTGTCGGGAGGGTTGAGATAATGCTTGTGAAGCACACGCACAGTTCTAGGCACAGAGTAAGTGTTCGATAAATTGGCTCTTTCCCTTTCTAAATGAAGCTTACTGTCATTTTAAGTACATATGTGGGCGTGGAAATGGGGGAGAGAAGGGCCTATGTTGCTGACTCATTAGGACAGAAGGCATGAGTCAGGGCTGTGTAACACCCAGGGATGGAACAGCGACACTCCTCCCCCCGCCCAGTCCTCCTCATCCAGCTCCCCGGGGTCTTGGCTGGCAGTGGGTCCCGTGTGGTCAGGAAAAGCAGGCTCCGTTAGTACCTTTCTCACCACATTCGTAGAAGAGTGCTGGGTGGTGCTGTCCAGGGAGGGGACACTGTGAGGGGTTTCTTCCCCAGATGACTGGGGCATGTTAGCAGCAGTATTCTTGTCAAGAGAGAGAGCTGGCTTTGGGCCTTCAGATGCTGGGGGCTCATCTGTAGCCTGGAGAAGGAAATAAAACCTCAGTGGGTTTCACTGCTGAGTGCAGCAGCAGCAGCGGCAGCAAGGGTTAAAGCCCACCCTGCACTCCCCATTAGCACCACTGTGAACTGCCTAAAATTTTTCCAGAAAAACAGATACTCTTATCTAAATCTTTCTAAGACTACATCCTAATAACAGTCTTAAGATAAAACCCCAACAGAGAATTTTGAACTGTCATATTGTAGTCATAACAGTTACAACTTCCATTTAGCTTGGGGTCCTCTGTGAACCCTAGACCTTTCGCAGCCATCGTGAGGATTATTCTATATCCCCTCATAGGAACCAAGCCTCAGAGGAAAACAATGAAACATGCTCTAAAGTTGTGAGTACTGAGCATAAGTGTGAGACCTTAGATTCTGTAATAAAAGTAACAGTGGACAGAGCTGCTTCGAAGATGTAAACGTGACTACAGACTTAGAGAAGCCAGCACTATGGGGAGAGTGAGGAGTAGAGGTAAGGGGCTGGAACAGGAAGCTCTGGAGAAGAAGAAAAGCAAAAGTTAAGAATGAAGATGTAGAAGGCAACCAAGATCCCAGAGGTACAAACTGCACCTCTTCCCTTGGCTTTTAGCTGAGGAAAGAGAAGCATTCACCATCCCCGCAGGGAGAAACAGGGCCTCCTCTGTGGCGTTACAGAGTCAGCAGACCTGGATCCAAGACTTGGTTCTACCCCTCAGCGTTCTGTAGTCTCAAGGCAAACTCCTCACCCTCTCTGACTTCCACTGCTGCATCTATGGAATACAGACAGTAATGCCTACCCAACAGCGCTATTGATAGGGTAAATGATATCACGTATATGAAACATACCTAGTTTAGTAGACTTAAAATTTATTTTAAGTCTACAGCTGTGTAGTGTTACGAAGACGCTGCCCACAAGCATCTAATGCATACCCTCCCTCCACCTCTCAAGGTCTCCTTTCCCCCTGTCTGAGCTTCCTAAGTTCCCAGCAAGGAAAGTGAGTCAGCTACAAAGATGAAGACAGCCTCCCTTCTGCCATGGCACTGGCAGGAATTCAGCACAGACCAGAAGGTTCCAGTCAAGGTTCCTGGTGTCACAGAAGAGAAGAGGGCTAAGCGAAGCCACTCTGGCAAGTACTGAACCCAGCTCTCTGTTGGGACTAGGTACCCTGCTCTCCAGAGCTTTCCTGAGATAAGAGGTGAACCTAGGACAGTCTTGAAATGTGAGGGCTGTGCTCAAGGCCACCCTAAGGTGAAGAGACTGTTGTTCCTGTGCCACCCTGTGACTAGGGAGGCTGTGTTCCCTAAGCGATCCTACGATGGGGAGAATATGTGCCCCAAGGCACCCTGACTCACCTGCACAGTGTCCTCCTGGCTCTGGGACTGGATGGGTGCTGGCTGCCTCACGATGTAGTTGATCTGCCCCACAATGGTTTGCTGAAGATGCTGAGGTGACTTGGTCTGACTCAGTTGCAGGCTGGGTTGTTGAGCCTGGAGGAGAAGCTCCAGGTCCTTCTGCATTTCCTCCAGCTCAAACTTGTGGTGCATTATGTCCACGTTCTGGGAACAGGCAGGCCCAGGAGAGCTCTCATGCTGACTAGAAGCCAGATGCTGGGATGGAGGTAGAGGTGGGGGTGGCTGCTGCTGGGGCGGAGGTGGCAGAGGTGGCGGAGGTGGCAGCTGCTGCTGCGGCTGCTGCTGGAAGTGGCTGAGCTTCAGCTTCTGGTGGTGGCCAAACTGGACTTGGATAGAGGGTGTCTGTAAGGTGGGCTGGGCATGGGATCCTTGCTGAGCATCCTGTGGGGGGACGATGCAGACCGGCTGGGAAGTCAGCTGATGCCCCAGTCGCTGGGGTATGTTCTCCGGCTCCACGGAGGGCTGGGTTTCCAGCCAGGGCTGCAGCAGCTTTGGTGGATGAGGAGTGCAGGGCAGCTCCTTCTCCCTGGGCAGCAGCGTGGAGCACTGCAGTGACCCCAGCTGTTGGGGTACTATCTCAGAGGGCTGCCTAAAGCCATGGGCTGGGTGTATGCTGGGTGGGGGGACCTGGCCTTTGAGGGAGGGTGAGACTGGGGAGCAGTGGGAGCAGCACACAGACGAGGAGCACAGTGCGGGGGAATGGAACTTGTGTGAGGGGTGGCTGAGAGTCTCTTGCTGAGCCACAGGGGACTGGTGGCTTTGATAGAAAGGTGATGGTCCCTGTAAACCTCCATAAGCAGGGGTATCTGGCCGGGACAGTTGTCCACCTTCTGTAGTGATACAGCCTGAAAGTTCGGAATAGAGAGTGTTTCCAAAGGTAACATGCAGTTGTTCCCTACTTGCTACCTCCTGCTCTTAGGACTAATGGAAATCATTCAGGAAACCTATACCAGGCACAGAGATCAATGAATTCGACCCATGATCTCTAAGACTCAGTCTGGAATCAGACCATTAATTGAATCTGTATGGACCAGCTTTGGGGGCCTGAGACATTCAAGAAATTAGCTCTGCTTTTACCACATGCTCAGTCCTGCCTCTGTATCCCATTGAAGAAATCATGGACTGCTCTGGCTGCTGTGGCTCAGTGGATTGAGTGCCAGCCTGCAAACCTCAAGAGTTGCAGATCCAATTCCCAGTCAGGACACATGCCTGGTTGTGGGCCAGGTCCCCAGTAGGGGGCGTGGGAAAGGCAACCACACATTGATGTTTCTTTCCCTCTCTTTCTCCCTCCCTTCCTCTCTGTCTAAAAGTAAATAAACAAAATGTTTAAAAGAAGAAAAAAAAAGAAACTACAGACTCTCTCAAAGAGCACCCATTCTTGTTTTAAGAGAATAGCTCCACAAGACTGAGACAAAAAAAATCAACATTGGAGATAGGGAGGGAATGTGCTAGAAAGTGGCGAGGAAGAGTCATCCACAGGACAATGAGCACGTCTTCAAACACAGTCCTGGGGAGCTGTGTGGGGGGCAAATAGGGTGGAAGAGACGGGGGGAGCTCCAGCGCCAGCTCAGTGGCAGGCACCAGCACTGTCCTCTGAGGTCCCGGGGCCTCCTGAACGAGTAGATGATATCTATTTCTAGCTCAGTCTAAAAGCTCCTTTGGCTCATTGTTTTGATGAGGCTTACTTAGGGGAAGGCTGAGCAACTGGAGGGCAGAAGGTGTTTTATTCACCTTTGGTCTCAGCGCTCAGAATGAGACCTGACCCAGAGCAAGGGCTGCCAAAGTTCTGTTGAGTTAAATCAAAGAGAAGATCACAGCAAAATAAAATCCTAAATATCATTCATCACTCTGTCAAGTTAAAAAAACTTCCAATGAGATTAATAGCCCAGATGAAGGCAACATTTGGCCTTCGGTTTAACAAACCTACCACTAGGTTGTCAACACAGACACACAATTACAAGTTGTCTATATTCTGCCTAAAGACTGAATGTCAGCAAATTATTGCAGCAGAAAAGAAAAATACGCAAGACCATAAATTATCCGCTTACATCTCAACTCCAAAAGATGTACACGACATTCATTTTTCCCTCCTCTTTCACCTTCCCTTGCCTCCTCTGCTCCCTTAGTCTTCCTCCTCCTTCCTCTCTTTTCTCTCTTCTCCCCCTCTTCTCTTCTCTTTCCTCTTTCCTCTCTTCTTTTTCTCTCCCCCCTTTTTCTCTTTTCTCTCTC
>PVKM010021456.1:0-22586 GCA_004027735.1 Carollia perspicillata | reverse complement strand
AAGTGCTTTGGTTTTAAGGTCTGAATAAAGTGCCCCCACCCCCAAATGAATGGTGGGGTAGACTATTCAGATCTAGACTGGGGAGACTGAGTGAGGGGAGACTGGTAGGAGTGGCACCCGCAGTTCCAGGACCATCCCAGGTGTTCTAAGGCTCTTCAGACGAGAAAGGGCAAAGAAACCAGCCTTGCCACATTTCCAGTGTTTATTCAGTTGTATACCAGGTTTTCTATGTGCTCGGAGTTCCCAGAACCTCGAACAATGAGAAGTAATGGTGTACCTGGGTACAAATTTACAGGGTTTTTCCCCCATTTATTTTGACGTAGGCCATTTTGAAATTTTAGCAAACATTTCAGGACGTACTTCAAATTTGGTACTTCACTGTTTGTTTTGGAAATGAGTAGGGAAAAGACCTGTCGGTCCACTTGGCATTATGGATACTTAGACAAATACCCACTAGAGGAGTACTGTGCTGAAAGCTGGTGGACCCTGTGGTTTGTAATCTTGTTTAAACAGTCAGAGTTGCAAATAACGATCTCTGAAATATAATTTCCCGCCATTCACGTACCTGCCAATTTCTCCTTCAATTTATCGGTTCCTGTAAAACTTACTGTGAAACTCAGGATGCTTGTAATGGCCAATTTCAGACTAATTTTATACATTTTCCAGACAAAAGGTGTGTTAAAATTATGCCCCTGAGGTCCTGTAGTCATTTTCACACTGTCTTATTGTATTGTTGGTGTCTGTTATCTGCTCATTTAAAGAAAATAGACTGATGTTTATAAAATCATGGTTTCAGTTCTGTTCTAGAAATCTAGCCCAGTAGTCATTTTACTGAGGTCTCTTCTGCGTATTTTCCAAAGGGGAAAACACCAGCTCACTTTGCAGCTTTGAGGTGATGGGGAAGAATATATAATATATTTTCTTCTTGTGAAGGGGAGGAGGAAGTCTACCATCTGCACCCTGATGCATATGTAATGAAGCCTGTTTCCTCTGAAGTTGATGATTGGCGCCTAAGACGATTTGATTCTTTCCACTTTAGTGACATTTGTGATTTTTGTCGTTTGTTTGTGGAAAGGCGAGGTGGGGCAAGTGTTATGAATGCCTGGTGTCTGTGGCTGATGGATTGATGCCTCACCCCAGGGTATGTTGTTTCCTTAGGCCATCAGGGGAGTGGGTTAGGACGATGCCCAGTAGTGCCAGCTGTGTGGCTGGCAGGAGCTGGACCGTGTAGGCGCCTCTTTGACAGAGTCAACAGTTGGGCCAGAAAGGCTGTGACTCAGCGATGAATGTAAACATTTGTTTAGTTTGAATGATTAGAAGCAGAGTGTCTGGTCCCTGGTTTTTAAACTGATTATAAAAGTGAAGTGGAGGGAAGCTGCGGCTTTGGTAGGAGAACAGAGCTGTTAGAAGTGTATAATATAGGGGCTTTAAGGGAAGCAATTTACGTTCAGAATTTCAAACGAAGCCATGGCATTGGCGGACAGGCGTGTGGTGAGTTCTCCAAAGCTGAGCAGAGGGTCAGAGGAGGCGACAGAGGGGAAGTGGTTTTCCTAGCACCCTCGGCCAGTGCTTTTGGTAAAAGCAAGGTGTTGTTTGCTGAGATCTTTCACAGTCCCATCAATTGGTATATGAATGCATAAATATGACCCAAAGCTTTCGAGGAAGAGAGTAATAGCAAGAACCAAGGGAACACCTACCACCTGTGTGATTACTTGCTTATATTTATGTCTCCTCCACTAGACGGTGGATGCCCTGAGGGTGGTGCTCATGCTTACTTACTTTATATCATTACTGTGTACTGAAAGGAACTAAAGGGTGGGATGAATCCCTCTTTTTAATGTCCTTTTTTAAACCTCTTCAGTTTGAGGGTAACATGTTATTCGTTATATTATAAAAAGCCCAGTATGTAACATCACTTTTCTTCTTTTCAAATGTGTGGGATTTAATGAAGAAGGATTGCATGAGCCCAGAGGCTGGTGTCATCTTCATTGTTTGTTTGTTCGTTTATCCATTTATCAGACATATACTACCTATTATGTGCCTAGTGCTGGGGATGCAAACCACAATGTAATCAGTGCCTTAAGAATTCTTGGAGCTCACAGATTTCTTCTGTATTTGAATAAAAAGAGCAAGAGAGAATAATCATCCATCATCCACCATAGTTATTTCTAAGGGATTTGTATTAGGAAGAGTTGCAAAGAGAGTTGGGAACAGATCTTAAGAAACTGAGCTTGGGTATAATATTGTGTGATCAGCTTATAATGTATTAACTGATAGTAACTTGAATTAACAAAATGAATTCAGTTACATGTTCAGTTATAACATTCTAAAGCTTGTTACTTAAGATAAATTTTTCTGATAATTTACCCAAAGCAATTCTATTTGTGTTTTATAATAATACTAATGACTAATGAATAATACTAATACTAATACTAATACTAATGACTCATTAGGGTGGCGTTAATGGCCTCTAATGGAAATTATCTCAAGCTGAATAAATGTATATTTTGTCAAATTGTTTAGTCCTTCCAATGACTTCTAGAAACACCAGTCCCTGAGGCAGTTTATTTTAAAAGAGGATAATAGGTAAGATTGCTAAGAACAGAGAAAGATACAATTGGTGTGCTTTTTAACATCTTAAAGTATTCTGTGCATTGTGAATGGGCAAGGCATGCTGTTAAGGGACTCCAGGAGATTTATTGAATAAAAAGAGATAAATTTCTTTTTTAATCAATCCACTATTGTTGGCACAGTACAGGAATGTTATGTGATTTGCTGTAGAGGTCATTGGAACTCTGATTTGTAAGAATGAATTTTTAAGATGATCTTTTGCTCTATGGATTCATAGTCACCATGGGCTATTGAAGAAGCTGCCGTAGAATGTTATGGATGGATGTCTCCAACTCAGAAATGTGCTGCGGCACGCGGAGGCCATTACCTCCATCATCTTACTCTGCACGCTTTAGGTGTGATTAAAAATGAGCTTAGGTAGTCGGGTACGAGGGGATCGTAGCGTTAGTATCCCCTTTGTGTGTGTGCATAAATTTTATTTATGCATACTGAGTTTATATATACTTGTACACATTTATAGATATTTTGCATAGAAATTTTGTACATGTATATATGCATACACATACATATATACTATACTACATATATATGCATATGCACGATCATTTGAGGACTAAGAAAATGCCATTTTAGGTAGCATCTGAATTTATGTCGTGACATATTAACTCGACTAATGACATTAGAAGGATGTCAGTTTGTGTCTTCCTTGGACTTCACGACAGCCTCTTTGAGGCGAATTTGAGTTTTCTTGCATCATTAGACATATTTTCTAATGTCTGATTAAAGAATACAGTTTCTTTGTTATGTTAAATTGTCAAATATTATTTAATGTAATTAATTTCTTTGTGAAACCATGTGGATAGAAGAGCACCATTTTTCACTGATTGTAGAAGTAAAATATAGAATGAATAATAAATTTGAAATCACCGTCGAGAAGAAGCCAGATGAGACCCTGGGGTCAGATGGAATGAGTTTCTATTTGTCTTGCTCTCAAACACACTGTTCTGTGCTGGGAATTTATTGGGCAAATTAATCAGATTTCCTCTGTAGGCTTTCCCTAACAAGACAGCGCCTTCAGTTGCATGTCTCATCATCACATGTCAGGCGTGCAGAGTACATGGCGATTCCGGTCAGATGCTGGAGCGTTTGGCCACTTTGGTTCCTTCGAGTCCTTGAGGGTGGAGACGAGGCGGGTGTGACAGAAGTTAGCTCCAGCTACCCTGACAGTTACCAGTATTTCACTGGTACGTGTTTCTAATGGAGACACATTGGGATCACAAATTAGACGACTAGAACTCATTTTTAATGGTTTAAAACTTTGTGCAGTGGAACATTCCACCCATGCATGGGTGTGCTTTAGAATGTGACTGTGCACACACCTAACACCTTTGCCCCAAACTCTGTCAGATAATTTAAGGCTCTTTTATGGATTCTACAAAAAGACAAACTGGGGAGTAGTGTACATATTTGAAAGTGTGGATGCTTGGTTTTATTTTATAAGAGTGTCAAGGTCAGAGATTTTATTTTCCTCTTATCCTGTATTCTTGTTACTCCTTTTTGATTTGTATGTTTTTTGTTTTTTTTTTTAGGAAATACTTTAAGAATTGACTACTTGAGGCACACATTTTATTTATTTATTTATATTTTTATTTATTTTTTAATTTAAATTTATCGTGTTTTTTCTATTACCATTTAGTCCCCTTACACTCCCCTCCCTGCAGCAGCCCCCACACTGTTGTCCATGTCCGTGAGTTCTTTTTCCTTTTCTCTCATTCCCTCCACTCCTAGCCTCCCCCACTCCCCATCCAGCTGTCATCCTGCTCTCCATCTATGAGTCTGTCTTGGGGCACAGATTTTAAATTGTTGTTTATTGTCTCGTAGAAGACATTTCTGCTCTCTCATATTGCTGGTCTCTAAGAAAACAGTGAGACTCTTAAATTGAGCCTACTTGCCTGTAACCTTGATCAAATGTCACTTTAATCCCTGTGCACTTCTGGCAAACGGAGAGCTATTTGTGAAATGCTTAGTTCACTTATCGGAGACAAATATTTTCATTGCAACTCGGTAGAGGCGGCTCCATTTGGATATCTACCAGATACTTTCATACTGATCTCCCCTTAATAGACTTGTGGGATTAACAGGTGGCTAGTCTCAGTTTGTTCTGGGGACATGCGGACTGGCAGTGCTCAGCTACTCTCCAGGATGCCTGTGCGCTGGTGCTCTCATTGGTTGGACAGCATATTTTGCTAATTGTACTTGTGTTTCTAATAATATAATATAATTAGCAATAAATGGCAAAATGTAAGTGCATGAGGAAAGAGTGGTTGCTTCTATGAAAAGTAAGTTAAATGCATTGGCAAGATCCAGGCAGGTCCTAAACCTTTTTTTCTTCTGTTGATTTGGGTGTAGGTGAGACAGCTCTAAAGACTGTACAGGTATAGAAGACTGTAGCCCAAGTGTCTTTAGCTCTCCCCCTTATGAAACTCAGTCCTGGCATTTGTAGATGATGCTTTATGGTTACGGTGAGTGTTGGGGGGAAGGCCTGAATTCCTGGAGCATCTTCAAAGAAAAATCCTTTATTTAAAAAGATACTTGAATAAATGTCCGTTTACAAGAATTAAAATGTTTAAGGCATATATTATACTTTGGTCAACCACTGCTTTAAATAACCTTTTGCTTTGTCGATTTGGTAGTGACATCAATTAGTGGTAGATTGTTACTTTACTTTCTACATTCATTTACTTGTACCTGTCCATGCACTGAGGTTATGTTTGAGCCTTATTCATTTTTTATTTTTAATAGTCCAGTTACAGTCCCAAATACTAAAGTTTATACTTTCACTATCTAGTAAGAAAATGTCTAGAGAATGGTAATGACCTTTAAAAAAGCCCTTAGGGAGAATGTATAATTATCTTAAGGAAGGGTTTTCTTTTATGGTAGAAGCATGCTAAATGCATTTTAAAACTTTTTTGGGAAGTAATTTAAACTTACAGAAAAATTGCAAGAATAGTACAAAGAACATTTAAATATCTCTTACTATTTGCATTGTTATTTGTTCTAGTTTTCTGTTACCTATCTGATGTATGTAGACATATGTATAGATACGTACATAATCTCTCTCACACACAATGTTTTTCTGAACTATTTGAGAGTAAGGTGCATGCAAGATAATATACTCCTAAGAATATATTATCCTAAGAATAAAGACATTCTGTTACATTTCCCCAGTGCAGTTACTAACTATCATTGTATTTTTGCACTGATACAATACTTTTTATCTCCTCAGTGCAGTTATTAACATCAGTGTATTTTGCACTGATATAATAATTTTTATCTAATTCAATGATTTTCAACTAGTGTCCTGCAAGAATTTTTTAAAATCTATTTTATTGATTTGCTATTACAGTTGTCCTGATTTCTTTTGCTCTTTACCCACCTCTGTCCGGTACTTTCTTTCCCTCTTGCAGGGCACTCCCTTAGTTCATGTCCGTAGGTTGTACGTATAAGATTTTTTGGCTTCTCCATTTCCTATGCTGTTCTTAACATCCCCCTATTTTGTACCTACCAGTTATGCTTCTTTTAAATAATTTTATTTATTTATTTTTAGAGAAATTTGAAGGGAGGGAGAGAAACATCAATGTGTGGTTGCCTCTCACATGGCTCCCACTGGGGACCTGGCACTGGGGACCCGGCCTGCAACCCAGGCTTGTGCCCTGACTGGGAATCAAACTGGCAACCCTTTGCTTCACAGCCCCGGCTCAATCCACTGAACTACACCAGCCAGGGCCCAGTTATGGCTCTTAATCCCTGTACCTTTTCCCCCATTCTCCCCTTTTCTCCTCCCCACTGATAACCCTCAATATGATCTCCATATCTTTGATTCTGTTGCTGTTCTAGTTGTTTGATTAGTTTTTGTTTTAGATTCAGTTGTTGATAGTTGTGCATTTGTTGTAATTTTGTGTTCATATTTTTGACCTTCTTCTTTTTCTTAAATAAGTCCCTTAACGTTTCATATAATGATGGTTTGGAGATGATGAACTCCTTTAGCTTTCCCTGGTCTGGGAAGCACTTTATTTGCCCTTCCATTCTAAATGATAGCTTTGCTGGATACAGTAATCTGGGTTGTAGGTCCTTTCTTTTCATCAGTTTGAATACTTCTTGCCAGTCCCTTCTTGCCTGCCAAGCTTCTTTTGAGAAATCAGCTGATAGTCTTATGGGAACTTCTTTGTAGGTAACTCTATTCTCCTGCTGATTTTAAGATTCTCTCCTTATCTTTAACCTTTGGCATTTTAATTATGATATGTCTTGGTGTGGTCCTCTTTGGGTCCAACTTGTTTGCGACTCTCTGTGCTTCCTAGACTTACATGTCATGTCTATTTCCTTCGCCCAAAGTAGGGAAGTTTTCTTTCATTATTTTTTCAAATAAGTTCTTTAATTTCTTGTTCTTCCTTTTCTCCTTTTGGCATCCCTATGATTCAGATGTTGGCACGTGTGGAGATGTCCCAGATTTTTCTTATTCTCTCCTTGTTTTCTTGAATTTTTGTTTCTTTATTCTGTACCAGTTGAATGTTTCTTTCTTCCTTATGTTCCAAATCGTTGATTTGAACCCCAGCTTCCTTCCCTTCAGTGTTGGTTCCCTGTGGGTTTTCTTTATTTCACATGGTATAGCCTTCATTTCTTCCCTCATGCATTTGCTATACTCAGTGAGTGAGCATTATTATCACCAGTGTTTTGAACTCTGCATCTGATAGGTTGGCTATTTCTGTTTCCCTTAGTTCTTTTTCTGGAATTTTGATCTGTTCTTTCATCCGGGCCATATTTCTTTGTCTCCTCAATTTGGCAGTCTCCCTGTGTTTGTTTCTATGTATCGGGTAAAGCTGCTTTGACTCCCTGTCTTGGTGCGCCTGTTATGTTGTAAGGGGCAGAGCCTTAGGCATTCACCAGGGTCGGGTAACCTGCTTCACTTCTTTATGGCACTGTATGTGGGGGAAGCATGGGAGAGGGAACAATACCACGTGCTTGGCACTCACCCTGTTCCAGTCACTTCATCCACTTCCCATGTGCAACTAGCTCCCCTCTGGCTGTTGCCCTGGTGGTGGTTCCCAGAGTGGGTGGGTTTACATAGGTTCTAGGACCATGGGTCCCTTTAAATGGACACTCCTGAGAGACCAGTAGTTTCTTCTGCTGCCCCAACTGCCACTGGTTTTTATAGCCAGAAGTTATGAGGCTTTATCTCCTGGAGCTGGAACACTGGGCTGTGAGGTCTGGCCTGGGGCTGGGACCGCTCATTCCCCAGGTGCCCCTCTCAGTTTCTGTCCTCCACATGTGAATGTGGGACACCCATTCCACAGCTGCCACTGTCACTGCCTTGCCGCTGTGACCACACTAAATCTTCTCCACCCAGGCTCTCCATGTCCACCCCTCCTACCCGTCTGGATGAATATTTCTTCTTTAAATCCTTAGTTGTTGGACTTCCATACAGTTTGATCTTCTAGCAGTTCTGGTTGTTTTCTGTTTTGAGGTTAGTTGTGATCCTTCTTGTGGTTGTGCGAGGAGACAAAGTATGTCTACCTATGCCTCCATCTTGGCCAGAAGGCCTCTAATCTTTTCATGTAAACCCAGCCTACTCAAACCGGTTCTCTGCAAGAATTTCTACAACACGCAATATGGACTGTTTAGTCAGGGCCACTGACTTCTTTCCCCTTAGATTGTCAAATCAAAAAATGAAACAGCCAACACGATAGCGGTCTGGTGTAAAGAAATCAAAATTACACCTATTTTTTGTCAGATCAGCAAAAAAGTATATTTTTTAGTGTGCTGCAGAATTTTAGTAATTATGTGTTCCATGGAATGGAAAAAGTAGAAAATGCTGATCTAATCAATGGTATGTTTTCCAGTTTTTTCAAATGACCCAGTATCTTTTTATGGCATTTTTCCCCTCCAGTGAAAAACCAAGCTGAGGAACACAACTGCATTTGCTTGTCATATATTGTTAGTCTTCTTTAATCTGACACAGTTCTTCAGAATTCTATATTTCATGACATCAACATTTTTAAATACAGTTTTTTAATGGACTGTGCATTAAAAATTCAGGTTATTTGTTTGCTGCCAGAATATTTCATAACCGATGTTGTGTGTTCAGGGTCGCACATCTGGAGGCACATGGTGTCCATCTGCTCCTTAGTTCTCATGTTAATTTTGATCATCCAGTCAGGGTGTTGGCTGATTTCTGTACACTATTTTTTTCCCATCCAACTAATAGGCAAGATGTGGGAGACATTTTATGTCCATACAGATAGGTTGCTTCTCATTAAAATATCTGCCCTGCCCCCTAGAGTTGGCATCCATCAATCATTCTTTGTGGTGGTTTGTCGGGGGGCTCTGCCTGCAGACCCCCACCTCGTCCACCACGGATGAACATAATGCTACCAAGACATGATCTGCTTGGAGAGGAAAGTAGCTAGTCTCTTAAGGGAGAAAGATCCAGAGTCCTGTCCTCAATGGCTTTTTATTAGGTTCGTAACACAGAGGGATACAGGTAAAGCTCATCAATCAGTGTCAGGTCACAAGGATCAAACAATAGATAACATTTCAAAGAAATCTGAGGGCTTAATCTGAGTCAGTGTCTGTCAGGTAAGGGGGTTGCAAAAACTTTAGGAGACATACTCATTTTCTGCCGGGACCCTTAGCACATGGATGAAAGTACTCTTAGCAAAGCAAGCTTCACAGGACTTGACTAATTCTTTCTATGCCCAGTCACCCCGAAACCCACTGTAGCCAGCAGAGGGCTGCACCCCCTCCCTATCAAGATTCAGGCTTAAATGGATTAGAGCCAGGAAGCACTTCTCCCAGAGCTTCTCCCAGACAGAAAGGGGACTTGGGTTATGTCAAAATAGCTGCGGGGGCAGGGGGTGAGGGTCCTTTGCCCTCACTTGCTGCAGCCCCCAGAGTCATTTTTTGATGGCCTCCCACATGATCGTGTCTGCTTGGGTTGCTTCTCCTCTGAGGGGTCGTACCCCTAGACTCTGACTAACCGACCAAGCATTGGGGGCGAGAGATGGCAGAAGCAGCGCTCTTGTCAGGGAGATAAGCTTTGTTTCCTCAGTGGCTCACAGTCTGGAGGTCGCTCACTCAGCCTTAGCCACAGGGGTAGTTACAACTCCTGAAACCAGACAGAGCGGTTCCCAGCAGTGGTTGCAAAATGATGTTGTTTCACTACACATTGACCTCCCCCTTTCCTCTTTTATTTCTGTGACCATTCATTATTGGTGTGAACTCATAGATTCCCCATTTCCCCCAATGGTTTATAATTTGTTCCTGTTTTTAACATTATTTTGGTGCTCAAATAGTCTGAATCAGCCGTGGAAGCCTCTTCAAGCTGGCTCCTATGTTTTGGTGATATGCCAGACCATTTCATTTTAGCACTTTGTGACTTTATGGCATAACTAGTGTTAAGGCTTATCCTAGGACTTCTGCCCCAGCACTTTTTCCCCAAGGAGCTCTGATGCCTTTGAGTGGAGAATGGTGTTAGAAATTAAATTCTGCGTAGGTATGTTCGTGGCTTCCAGGAATCTGCTTTTAGGCCCTTTGACTTATGGGTCAAAATGTCAATTATCCCCTGGTGAATGCATTTGAGGAATTAACTTGTGAAAAACAAATTATGTAATATGGTTTTTATTTATTTCTTGAGAAGCTTCTGGAAGACACGTTCTGTAAGAAAGTTCTGTATCGTTCAGAATGTCCTCGTTAAAACTGAAGTCACCCTTATCTTACGAAACGAGAAGGACTGTTTTGTCCCTCAGTGTATCCCGTCTCCCTGCACAAGTGCTGGTAAATACTGTCAAACAGATGGATTCACCAGAAATTATTACATGGGGTGCATAAGATGGTATTAAAGCATTTGTTATTATTTCCTAAAAGTAAGATGTTATGGGGAATATGACAAATTGAAATTGGTGCTCGTGGCCATTGATCTTGAGCTAGAGATTTGTTGAGGGAGTCAGTGGAATATTATTGCCTCCAATTAAAATTCTCCATGTGTGAAACATTCTGTCATGCTTCAAGTGTGTTTTAAGTGAGTAATGCAGCTCTATTATATTGTGTGAGCAAGAGAAAATGAAAAACTCTAACCAACTACCCAACTGTTCCTGAACTAAAGACCCAGGAGGCAGGAAGTCTCAAACACCCATTCGTCGTGGCTGCCTCTAGTGAGTGGATGTGGGATCCAGTTGGGAGTGAGGTTTTCTTCAGTGCAGCAGCTGTGACTTATGCAATTTAGAAATGTGAACTTGCAACTAGACCAAACCATCCACATCAGAGCAGAAGGGATAATTTATTCAAGAAGGGATTTCGCTGTTTCTTAATTTATGATCTGCGTGGCCTGCAAACCCCATGTAAACAGGAGAAGTAGGAAGATTTAAGGGATATCAAGAGTAGTGAAGTGTGTTTTTTTCCCCTTTGGACCTCAGAAATCATTTTGAACGTGGGCCTGTTACATTAGTCAGCCAGTAATAAGGCTCTGTTTAAGGCTGATCTGAAAGTCAGGCTGGGTAAGAGCAGCTCTGGGCCTCGGGACTCTTGGATCGAGGTAGCCTCTTTTAAAGTAAGAATTGTGAGAAGAAAGGCCTTACCTAAGAGGTAAGATTTAAATTGAGTTCTGAAGGGTGAATAGGGTTTAGGTAGCAGGTAGAAAAGGGAGGCTTTGGGGGTAAGGGCAAAAAAAAAAAAGATGGGAGCGGACTCACTGAAAGTAGAAACAGTGAGGAAGGAGGGCGAGAACTGATGTAGAGGCACATTCGTGACTCAGTATGTGATAGGATGGGGAAGCGATGTGTGGGGATTTCGGGGTGTCTTGGTTACCAGGAAGGTTTTGCACTGCTACTTTGGTGCTACTTTGGGTAATACTTCTGCCAACTCCAGAAGAAAGATTTAGACCATTGTTTAAAACAGAATTTTACCATTAAAATATAATGAACTTTTTCCAAAGGAATTCGAAAGGATAGAGAAAGGCATTATCAGTCATGAAGAAACTTGAATTACAACAGCAATTTCTGAGATACTGATGAAACTGTGAAATGGCAGCACCTTTCACTGATGGCCTAAAGCAAACAGGAACAGTTGCTATAGCCAAAAGCAATAACTGCCAAAGGACAGAAAAGACAGCCAATAAATACTTGATTTAAGTCACCACATCTGACAACTGAGAAATGTGATTTAGAATTATGGTTTCTTTTTTCTCAATGTCACCTAAATCAATGCCAACAGTATTCGAATGGCAAAGTATAAAGTTAAAAAGCTCAGGCTATTTGCAAAGTATTAGGGAGAAAGTTCAAGAAATCCAGGTTGAATTGTGGCAGTCCCACAGAGCAGTTGGAACGGATGACGTTCCTATGACCCTTTCCTGCATCTGAAATGAACTGAAGAAAATGATTGCTTCACAGATTTCTTGTGTCTGCTTTAGACACCTGGGATCATAGACCAGTGAATACAGATTTCTAATGGAAGTTAGTAATGATACCTATGAAAATAAGGAATGGAAATATACCTTGAAGTAGCACGTCATTTTGTGATCACACTAAAAAAAACAAACTAACAAACAACCTGAAGAGTTAATCTTTCTATTTAAGTCATAATTAGCTTTCCCTAACTGTCAGTACTATTAAACTGCTTAATTAAAAATTTAACAATTTGTTTTACAACAAATTGCTTTTCCTTGTTTACATAGCACGTGGAAATCACATAGTAACTCTGCATGTTAAAGCACCAGGTCAGTAATTCACGGGCAAGGACAGTAACAGCTATTAACAAAAACCCTGTGGCTGGCAGATTGTTGCAAAAGGGAACCAGGAAACACAATACGATGTAAATAAACGTGATGTATTGGAAATGTGTTACTGTAATGAAGACCGTCGTACAAAGGGACCCAGTGGGAGGGTGTCCCGAGACGGGGTCTCTGAGATCGCAGGCATGAACACCAACACTGATGGAATCAGTGCTGATCTCAGGGGCAGTTTTGCAGAGCATTCATGTGAAGAAACAATGCTTACAATGCGATGACGTGACGCCACCATCCCATATGTCACAGTGAATTTGCAGAGTCCTTCCCTCTTTCCCTTCCTTCATCCTGATCGCCTTTCCTGCATCCCACTCATCAAAACGACCGTCCTCCTAAAAATCTACCACACATTGTGTTCAGGGTTGCAGCCGTAACTAAACAGGATGGAGGAGTCTTGACCTGGAATGCTGTTCGCCTTTGTGGAGCTTGAAATCTGCTCTCACATTCCTCCACCCTCAGTGCCCCCGGTTTTCAGACAAGCTAAGCATGCAGTTATAGTACAGTGCGAATATGAATATTGGTGTCATTATATAATTAGGTGTTCAGGAGAACAAATATGGCTAAATGTGGTTGAAAATGTAGAAAAGACTGTGGAGTTTGTAAAGGGAGTTGTGGTTATTTTCAGGAGCCATAGAATAGATGGTGCTGGTTTTAATGACTAATTTAAGCACAGGTTTAGGGCTCATAAAAATTTGTGCTGGTACAGATTAAACAACTGTCTTTATTTTTATTATCCTTGGGATCACTTGTTTTGGATATGGACCAAAAGGGTATGTAGGGAGGCTAGGTGTGGGTAGAGAATCTCTAAGTTGTGGAGCAAGAATCACAGTGAATGAAAGAAAAAGATTAATGTGGGAGGGTATGCAGGGATGGAAATAAAGGTTTAAGTGAGCTGTGGTCTGTGAAGCTGGTCTTTTGAGTTTGAGAAATACTGAAGGCATTTTCCTGATTCATGTCTTCCTATACTGGCCACTAGGGGGAACTGTTAACCCAGGGTAGTTTAGTTGCCTACTATTAGTCTTGTTCCTTGGGGAAGACTAGGAAGTTCATGGTTGTTGGAGACAGACTGCTTTTGGATATTCAGTGTTCATAAATTTGCTTTTCATAAGTTAGGGAATTCATACCTGAAAATAATATTTGAAAATTACACGATTTACTCCATTTACTTTGAAGACACAAAATATATCTTCCCCAAGTTTTAATCCCTCTCTAGGTAGGTCCTAGGCACTTAGTCATTGCTGAATGGATGGAAGAATTTGAAAGTTCCCAGTACATTGCAAATTACTTGGGAATCATTCTTTGATGATTCAGTAAGAAGAGAAACTTATGGTCTTGTGTTTTTGAGAAAATTTTTATAGAATTTGATTGGTATGAGACTTAGGTAGTCTAAGTGCTTCACTGATGCTCCTATAAAACTGAACCTACATTTTTGGGTTTTATTTAAAATTTCTAAAGTTAGTGTACTTTTTTAATAGATATATATGAAGCTACATTAGAAGAATCTGATCATTTGTCCTGATAATCTTAATTTTTAATAAAGTGATGTACTGCCAAAATTGAGGGCCTACATCTTTAGACGGTGAAGCCTCTGAGGCATGTCTCACCTGATGTTTAATGCTCTACAGGGCAAGCAGGGTGGGTGTGCTTGGCATCTGCTGTCTTAGAAGCAGGAGATAGTGTAACACATAATGTGTGTGCAGTGGAGCCAGAGTCCCTTTGTCCAGATAGGGTGTGCTCCAGTCCAAATTCTAGCTCTGCCGGGATTCCTGTTAAGCGGCTTATTTTTTAGTGCTCTAGTTCCCTCAGCTGTAAGGTAGAAATGAATAATCATACCTTTCTACCTCTAAGGATTGTTGTACAGGTGAAATACGGCAATTCATGAAAAGTGCCTAGAACTTCCTAGTATTTTTATTATTTATGTCACTACTAATGTCTTTTGCTACATGTATGTAATTTTATTTAGAAAGTGAATTAAATAAAATAGCACAACCTCATTTATGTTAGAAGGAAATTCTTCTGGAACTCTTCAGTATGATAGTGTGGTTTCTCTCACGTTGAGCCAGATGGCGTTCTCTAGCTACAGAATAAAGAATCCTTCGGCTGTGTGTCGTTTTGGTAGCTGCCACAGACATTACTTTAAAATGAAATGAACAAGGACTTAAAAACATTGGAATAGGGCAAGTGTACAGAATTTTTACTAGGTTGTAAGAGAATCCTGTTTGCATCTAGGTATTTTTTAAGAGCGTTAAAAAAAGGTGTATTGCAGTAAATACTTGTAAGGGTTTATTCTGACAAAGATTACTTCAGAAAGTAAGCACATAAAAGCAAATCCAGAAAGAAGCTGTAAGTTTAATTATAAATGTACCCATCAGCCTATCGATACTCGGCTTAGATTTAAGTCCTCAGTGTACTCTGTATTGTGACTTTTTATTTTATTTATGATATAATTACTTGAAAATATATTTTAAAAATTCCAAATGAACTTCCTAATGGGTCACATGCAATTTGGTGATTTGCAGAGAGAAATCCCTTTGTTCACAAGTATTTATTGAATCATGAGAAACAGCAGTGAACAAAACTTACAAAAATCCCTGCCATCGTGGGATGTTTTTTAAAAGATTTTATTTACTTATTGTGAGAGAGAGGAGAAGGGAGGGAGAAAGAGGGGGACTGGAACATTGATGTGAGAAAGAAATGTTGACCGGTTGCCTCCAGCACGTGCTCTGATGGGGACCGAACCCGCAGCCGAGGCATGTGTCTTGACTGGGAATCAAACTGGCGACCTTTCACTTTGTGGGATGACACCCAACCAACTGAGCCACACCAGTCAGGGCGTCATGCAACTTAATTGGGAGGGAAGGCAGGTAATAAACACATAGGTAAACCTTGATGGTCAGGTGATAGCAAATACTCTGGGGAAGAATAAAGCAAGGGAGTATATCAGAAAGCTTGTAATTTTAAAGAGGACAGTCAGAGAAGACTGCACAGAAAAATATGACTTTGAGCATGGACTTGGCAGCCACGAGGGGGTGAGTCCTGGGTGGAACAGAATGAACAAAGGGGGGAGCAATTGGAAGGGGGTCAGAAACATAATAAGCAGCATTTTATAGGGCCTTGTAGGCTGCTGTAAAATGGACTTACTCTTAACGAAGTGGGAAACTATTGGACATTTTTTTTAGCAGAATAAGGCAATTTGGCTTCCATTTTGAGTTGCTCCATCAGCTATCCTGAGACAGGACAGTAGGGAGCAGCAGGAGATCAGGTAGCTGAGAGGCTCCGGCCGTCTGAGCTGGTGGTGGATCAGGTCACCCTCCAACTAGGGTGGCTGCTCTGGAGATGCTGACAGGTGGTTGGAGTCCTCATTTACTTTGGGGGCAGAGGTGACAGGATTTGCTACACAGCTTGGATATCAAAATACAGTCACCAGTCTTTGGGTCTGAATAACCCGAATGATGGAATTACCGTGAGCGGACTTGTGGGAAGACTGTGGGAGAGTCTACCACGGGATCTCTGTGGGGCAGGAGGTCAGCTGTTTGGTTTCACACGTGTTGAGTTTGAGGGGAAAGGGGCAGGTTTCAACATATAATCCTATAGCACATGTGTGTTATCCTTAAAGGTATAAAAAGTAAAGGAAAATTAGATATGGCATGCTCCAATTTGAGAAATAAATGCATTTTACATATGGAATTGTTTCAAGATATCCTTGATTGCAAGTATTTAGGAACTTGTATTTCTGGCTTGCTTCCTTATGTCATTATTCCATCTAATATTTCCTTTTCTGTAGTTAAAGAGTGTATTTTATTTTTTTGGTTTGGTTTTTAGACATGTATACCCAAGCCTTCTGTTACTTATCTATATTTCAGAGATTGTCTTTCAAATATAACCTGTATTGAGTAGCTATGTGTTTCTTGCAAAATGATGCCACAGTTGCTCAATTATATTTGGAATTATGCTTCAAAAAGTAACTTATAAGCTGCATAAGAAAATTATTCTTGAATGGGGTTTTCAGTTTTTAGACATTGACTTTCATTCACCCTCTGCTTTGGCACATTGTATGTTGATACTCCTAAAGAGCCAACAGCTTTTCCTGTGCCAGATTCAGTCTTTCACCCATCAGTAGACTAATGATGTGGACTAATGGGCGTGCATGGGGGCTCTGCCTGCTGGGGACGGGGCTGGGGGAGGAGCCCGGGCCCTTACGGTCCTTGCCTCCTGCCCCAGGACTGCCTGGCACTGTGACTCATTTCACTTCCCAGGCCAAAAGAGGCCAGGGTTTGCAGAAACTGTTCCTAAAAATTTAATACCTTTTTATTTCTCTGAAAATAAACATTATATATTAAAAGTCAATTTATTCCCAATGTAAATGAAACATTTGCTGTATTTTCTAAGGAGGGATATTCTGTAATTATATAGTATCATCTTAGAGGAATCTGTCACAAAATTTCCTTCTTTTCCATATCAGCAGTAGCTATAATTCTCTTGGGATTTATGGGTTATGGCTTTATTTTTAAAAATCTTTACAGACATAGAATCATGTCACTTATTATCATGGCTACTAAAAAGCTTAGTCAAATTTGTTGTCTAGCAAAAGTAAAACGCTTTTCCTTTGACTTACTTTTCTCAAGCACTTATTTTTATTTTATTTTTAAATTGTGGTAAAAGCATGTAACATCAAATTTACCGTCTTAACTGTCTCTAAGTGCACAGTTCGGTTGTGTTAACTGTTTGCACCTGATTCTGCAGCTGATTGCTAGAGCTTTTCTGTCTGGTGGAGAGCAGGCTCTCCCTATCGAACTGCAACTTCCCGTCTTCTCCCCACTCTCATTGTGTATTTTTAAAAATTACTTAAAAAATCTCACACATACACAGAGTATTAAACTGTCAAATTATGTCAACTGATGGCTGTCATAAAACAGCGGTTTCATGTTTCCCATGAGTCTTCCTCTACTCATCTTGATCTATGTAGACCGTGCCATTCAACTCTTGTTTTTTTTTGCTATTCCTCAGCAAAATTATATCGCAATTCTTATTTAAATCAGTAGTGTGTGTTTTCATTATAAAGACTGTGTAATCGGTATTCATTACTAGTAAAATGGTCTACTATGCTAAGTTGCCATTCTTGTATGATTTTTTTGTTTCGGATTGAGTTAGTAGTGAACATCTGTAACCTATCTGTTTACTTTTCTAAGGTTCCTACCCCTTTTCTCCCCTCCAGATGTGCTGACAGTATTTTAAATAATGAAATGATCTGGGCCCTCGCAGCTCCCACTTTTCCAGCTCCACAATAGGTGGCTTATTCCTTAGGTCTGAAGAGTCTCCATTATCCTGGGACTTCCTTCAGTGCTTTGGCATGTTGTTGGATGGTATGGCTTGGACTTTCTTGCTTTGTGGGACACTCTGGAGCTTCCTAAAGGAAGGGATATCGGAGGCTAAGTTCTTGTTCTTTTCATGGCTGAAGCTGACATTTTTTCTGTTCTTACATTGTAATGATAGTTTGGTTGGGTATAGGATTTTATGTTGGAAATATTTTTTTTCATAGAATTTAAAAATCATTGCTCTTTATTGTCCCCTAGATTCCATTTTTACTTTCAAGAACTCTTTGCCATTTAATTGCTTATGGGATCTTTGCCATTTAATTGCTTATGGGATGAACCTGGAGACTTATGTTTTGTCTGGGAAATTTTCTGTTTTTATTACTTTGCTAATCACCCCTCTTCAATATTCCCTATACTTTCTGA
Source organism: Carollia perspicillata (assembly GCA_004027735.1). Lineage (NCBI taxonomy): Eukaryota > Metazoa > Chordata > Mammalia > Chiroptera > Phyllostomidae > Carollia > Carollia perspicillata. The sequence goes on along the minus strand of PVKM010021456.1, from coordinate 4,442 downwards.
AATTCCTGTTAGTCAGACTAACAGGATCTACTGGTTTATGGAATTGGTATTCTGAAATTTTTATTTGTTCACTTGGGTTTTGATCTTTTTCACTTTGATCTTTTGTTTCTATTTTCCAAGGGATAGTTTTCCAACTCCTTGCTTTAACTTTTTATTTGCTAATTATATATTTTTTCACTCTTTTTAAATTTTAATTGTTGTTCAAGTACAGTTTTCTGCCCTTTACCCTCATCCCAGCCCACCCCATCAGCCCTCCCCACCTCCCTCCCATTTCTCCCCCCCTCATTATTGTCCATGTGTCCTTTATACTTGTTCCTGCAAACCCTTGCCCTTTGCCCCCGAAATTCCCTCCCCTCTCCCCTCTGGTCATTGTCAGCCTGTTCTCAATTTCCATGTCTTTGGTTATATTTTGCCTGTTTCTTTGTTTTGTTGATCAGATTCCTGTTAAAGATGATATCATATGGTATTTTTCTTTCACCGCCTGGCTTATTTCACTTAGCATAATGCTTTCCAGTTCCATCCATGCTGTTGCAAAGAGTAGGAGCTCCTTCTTTCTTTCTCCTGCATAGAATTCCATTGTGTAAATGTACCATAGTTTTTGTGGATCCACAAGCTATGCTAATTATATCTTTAATGTCAGAGATCTTTTGCTTGGTCATTGATTATATTTTTTACATAACTCCCTGTTCTCATTTTATGTGTGGTATCTTCTTTCTCTGACAATATTAATTATAGGTTCTATTTATTTTTGTCTATACTTAAATTATTTTCTAGGGAATATTAAATATATATTTTAAAATACAAGTTTCTCTAAAGTATTCTTCTGTTCTGTACAGTGTCTGTGTTATATTCAGACCCTTTTTTCCTGTTTATATTTGTATGTGGTTCTTATATATAGGCCATTCTTTCTTTTTAAGTATTTTTTATTGATTATGCTATTACAGTTTTCCCAATTTTTCCCCCTTTAATCCTCCTCCACCCTGTTCCCCCCAACCCTCCAGCATTCCCTCCACCTAGTTCATGTCCATGGGTTGTACATACAAGTTCTTTGAATTCTGTTTCCTCTACCATTTTTTATATTTGCATGTCTATTTTATGCCTACTAATTATGCTTCTTCTTCCCTGTACTTTTCCCCCCATTCCTCCCTTCCCCCTCCCCACTGAAATCCCTACATGTGATGTCCATTTCTCTGATTCTGTTCCTGTTCTAGTTGTTTGCTTAGTTTTTCTTTTTGTTGTTTTTCTTTTCTTTTAGGTTCATTTGTTGATAGTTGTGAGTTTGTTGTCATTTTATTGTTCATAGTTTTGGTCTTATTTTTCTTAGATAAGTCCCTTTAACATTTCATGTAATAGTGGCATGGTGATGTAGGAGGCCATGCCATTCTTGAATGTGCAGTTGTCACTCCCAAGAATGAGTCCTGACATGCTGATGAACACCTTCTGAGTATGAAGCTTATTGTCAGATTGGTTGCTTGTATGGTGATGAAATGGCAGCCCATCTCTTCATCAGTAGTCTCACAAATGTCAGTATGTGAAACCTTTTTTCTTAGAAAGGTTTAGTGGATCCAGAGAAGGCTCTTCTAACCTCTCGTTTGGAGAAATTAGACCCCTGTATGTGGGAGCAGGTTGAAGGAGTAGATCTGAGGGTCCTAGTGGTTTTCAGTCGGTACATTTTCACTCAGTCCCTCTGTGTTCCTCCATGATTCCGAGTCCACTGTGGCTAACAGGTTCTCGGGCTCTATAGGTCAGTTTCTCCAGAGAATAACCTGGTGCATTGGGTAGGGGTGGAGGCCTGGGGAGGTGTCACCCAGCCTTCCTGTTTTCTGTTTGGCTCCACATTGTCTCTGTCCTTGGTTTACGGGGCCTGTCTGAGTTTTGCATGCGAATGGGTTTCTATCTCATTAGCATCTTCCCGACAGGCCCTTGGCCAGCAGCTCCCTCTGCTGTAACTTTCCCTTTGTCCTCATGCGTTTACACCCTTTTTATTCTCTTTCTAACATGGGTGTGGAGAGGGAGAGGGGAGAAAAATCTGAGAGGTAACTCTTCCATGTTTAACATCTGACCCTTTGAATTTTTATTTTATTTTGCTAGGTTGTAAGTATTGTACTATCCACCCTAAAAATCATTTCTGAAATAAGACTGGGTGTAAAATGTTTGAAAAGCTCTCCGCGAAGGATGGTGCTGTGCGGGGGCATAAAAACGCAGCATGGAGTGCAACACGGAATTGAACGTTAATGAAATCTTAATACAGTTGTAGAGTGAAGAGAATTCAGTCTGATGAAAGACCTTTGCACTTCTAGATATCTGAAGTATATAATCACCATTCCTTCTACCCAGGTTATCCCCCGCCCCCAAAAAGGAAAGGAAAAAATCCCAAAGAATAATAGAGTACACCCTCGGGCGTATTTTCTGCCTATTTTTCAATGCTTTTTGTGTACTTTAGAGATGTGGGCGTACTGAAAAAGATAGCTATGTGATTCTTGCTGACCACCATAATTTTAAAATATGGATTATAGATTATATTACTATGATAGAGTTAAAAATAAAAAGAATTTTATTTTTAAAATAAAGTAAAAAAGTACTATAACCATTTTATATTTGTGCTAGCTCTAATAGGATAACAGGTTACCTACTTATTTATAGTCTAATCAATAGTAAATCTTACATTGTAAGGTATGTAAATTTCAAATCACTAGGTTGTATACCTAAAACTAACATAATATTGTAGGACGATTACACTTAATTTAAAAAAGGAATAGACAGCTCCTCCTCATATTTGTTTTTTCTACATTGTACAGATTTAGCACATTTTGTACACATATTCAAAACAGGGAGTAATGCATTTGTGTAAATGCAGTTTCCTTGCTGGAGTATATTTCTTATATTGCTATATAGGTATAAAAAACTTTATTTGAAGGATAGTTAGTTTTTGAGTGCATCATAATTGCTTTTATCTTCTCACTGTTTAGTGCCTCAGCAAAAGCTCAGTGTTTAACCAGGATTGTTTTTGTTTTTAATTAAAAAAAGTTTGGATTGAACACTTATATCGTGTTTGCTGTACAAGGCTCTGTTCCAAGTCCTTTGCAAAGATCAACTAGGTCAATGCTCAGCAATCATCCGATGCTGACACTGCCATTATTCTGATTTTCTCAGAGGAAGCAACTTGCTGGAATAGCTGGTTAATAGCAGAGTCACGATGTGAGCCCGGGTAGTCTAGCTTCTGAGTTCACGATCTTGACCCAGAGTAGTTCCTTGTGCCACAGTGGTCACTCTGGGTCAACACAAAGCCGTTACAGCTTCTTTAGGCTTCATCTGAACCATGATGGACATTGAAGGGCTTGTGGAGTAACCCTAAGATTCCAAATAAAGTCAAAGTCTAAAAACAAAACAAGAACAAAAAACTGTTTACTTTCTTGATGCTAGTACAGTAATAATTTAATTTAATCATAATCCTAAAAGAGGAAAACATGAATCTGTATAAACTGTTTATGCGTGTGTCCCTCTCTGAAGGCAGGGGAATAGAGCAGTAACATTCAGCGGTTCTGCTAGCACTCACAGGGACAGAACTCCCTGTCACAATGTGGAGGCCCTTTGGCTACCTTAAAAGCAGACAAGGACCGATTTGGTATGATAGGAAATTGGGAGATTTTATTATCCTTCCATAGACAATTAACTACTCCGAAGATAGGAGGCGTAACAAAGGTGTCTCAGAGGAATGGATTATTGACCAAAACCCGATGGATTCCTCCAGCACAGGTTACAACCTTGCTCTCTATAGCCTTCCGCATTATTTGATTGGCAAAGGATAGGTTGGAGGGTACATTTGCTGAAGTGGTAAAATAAATCGGTATGCTGTCACCTTGGACTACCTGTATTTTCTCTTCACGAGGACCTAAAATGTGCACATAGGTGGTAGACTTCGGTAGCATGATGTTGGGGTCCGTCCCACATTTGTGGGTCAGGAGATAAATGTCAGAATTACCCAGATCTTAAATAAATTTGGGGAAAAATGGAAACGTCTTCTAGGCAAGGAGGGAGTGTTATTGTCTGTTTCCTGTGTTTAAAGGCAAGAGTGTGCTGGATGGAGGACTGAAACTGCACGCAATTTAATCCCAGAGCTGCTAGAGCCTCCAGTCCCCACGGCTCAGCTGGAGAAAGAAATATCCCTGTTTGCCTCTGAAGTCCGTATGGCACCCCCATGTGTTGTGTTAAAGGGAGACGAACATAATTGTGAAAAATAGTGCCATGATGATACTCACAAACACCAGAATATGAGGGACAGTATGGAATTAAAGTTTCTTATAATAAACACTCTAGGTACTTTTAGGCAAATAATGCTTTCTAGTTCTCATGAATTCAGACTCCTGGGAGGTTTAGAGCAGAAGGAATAATTTGGCCTGCAGTGTAGCTTTGGCATCGTAAGACCCTGGCTCGAATCCTGG